>JAGTXR010000496.1:0-55036 GCA_022606575.1 Glossosoma conforme | reverse complement strand
TTTTAATAATTTTCCACGACGTATTATAAATATATAATAAATATATTTAAAAAAAAAATTAAGCTTGGCTGTTCATATAATAGCGTTGTAGCTTTTAATTCGTACCCTTCAGCTTTTTAAAATTAGTTTTTGTGGCAAGATATTAAATATCAAAGTACATATACTCGTATGAGTATAGCTACAAAAAATAGGGCGTTACTGAAGAAGGTCAGAAATGACTAGTTTGGTATTTTGTTCACGTATTGCCATGATATTTCAGGTCTCGTCTCCGTCCTACACTGAAACTGCGTGGCCGACGTCCCCTTCCTGGAGCAGTCAGCCCCAGTAGCGCCGCTCCTGACGCTGATGCAGCTGAAGCCAGTCCAGCCACTAAGGCTGCAGAACCAAGCTCCTCCACAGCTAGATCACTCATAGGGTAAGTCAATACAACCCCATCTTCCACGATCATTACACTCCGATACGATGTTTCATCTTTGAATGACCGGGTTAAAAGAGAAAAAAAAACACTAACATACTACGAGTATGTTTGTGCAATTAGAGAGTTGAGAGAGCTCTCATTGAAATCGAAACAGCTGTTTTTCACCAAACATACGAATAAAGAGTACTCGAGTACAGAGGATGTTGTAATCCCCACATGATTGGCTAAGTAAGAATCTTGGATCGTTCAGCTGATAGGTCACATAAATGGGACTTTGTCTCACCAATACAGGAAGCTAAAAAAATACTTCACATAATCTCAAAAGTATAAATAATAAAACCTAATCGTGTCTACTCAGCTGATCGGAATAAAAAAAATATATATATAACCCAGCTGTTCCGATGTTTAAAATATTTTCAACAAAAATATTTCATAACGCTTATTTGCGGTCTGCTATAAAGTCGTGAATATATTGTTCAAAGTTGCGTAACGAATCAGTACGCGTGCCGAAGCCTCAAATCCACTGACCCGAGTTGGTGATCGATCCGCAATAATCATTATTTTATAGACATTTTTTCCTTAGCCGAAATGTGATGGATTGAATGGGTTCTTTGACGCTTCAACGATGGGAAGTGACTTTCGATGTCAAGCAAATGCGACTTATTTCATTGCTTGTGATTATTTACTTGCTGCATTACGTTTTCCTCAGATCTTTGAATTGCGGTTTAGGAGTAACGATTGAATGAATCAACAATATTTCGTCTTTCAGTATGGCATAATTATAATTTCATTTTTAACATTTTACGATAAATATATGAATGAATGTATTAATTTTACTTAATCGAAATATATTACGATAATAATACAAAACGTTTATTAATTATACACAATATTAGTTTGTGTGTCAACTAGCAGTTAATATGGAGACAACAAATGAAATATATTATTGTATTTCCGTATGTATGAAATAGTTATTCATACACAACACACTTTACGATGTTATAAATCGCATATCGAATGCTATTACCTATTACCGATTTTTACTACCTATAAAATGATAATGTCGATATGAATTCCAACATGGGCGTGAAGAAATGAATTTCCCAACAGACGCAAACGAAAATCGTTGTTGAAAACTAAAAGTGTTGAAAGAAAACATTGTAAGCGTACCAGAAAACAAAATGTTCACTTATCATCCGCTCTCTCTCGGGCTCATCCATTTAAAATTAGCTAAGAAACAATAATATTTCAAATCGACTTTTTTATTTTTTCACCTCGGTCCATCAATTTATGACGGTCAATGATTCAACAGATTTATGAAAGCCTAGGCGCCGATACATTTTGAAGGAAGTGAAGTGTGCGGTTTGTTCAATAATTTCGTTATGTAAGTTGTAATCAATTAAAAGATTTGTTAATAGTGAGAGTTTAATAACCCAAATTAAAATTACAACGCATTTTTAAGAAGAAATAACAATCAAATATATTTATTGTTTAAATAAAATATCACAATGATAATAAACTTCAAGCTCTCAAATAGTTATAGTACACAAGTAGCAAAGTTGCGTCTAAATAAACACTAAACAGTAAAATACTATAAGCATTTACTACGAAAATCCCAATTTTATTGTTAATCGCTTAACACTGTTTATTACTGGTAAGAATTTTCTTTGATTTTCAAAATTGATGAGGATGATTATATTAATACCATTAGTGCTACTGTAGACTTTAAATTTAGTTATTTTATTACTTGCAAGATTTATGTCCACCGTCTTTGACATATGTGTTTTTTTTACAATGAATCTACAATATTATTTTAATTTGGTTTATAGTCGCGGAAAGCTCGGAGCCAACATCAGACCACTGAGACCAGGTCCGAGGCTGAACCTTGGTCGCCCTTCTTCCCCGGCTCCAGTCTCTGAAGAACCTCCCAGCGCTCCTGAGCATGAAGAGCCATCCAGCAGCGCCGAACAGAGCGAAGTCACCACATCTCAGGTGAGCTCACAATTACAATCATTCTCGTAGTATAAAGCGTGAGTCACACTAAGCTGACTGCTACACGCTGCACCAGCCGCTGCTTGTCGGTGCTACCAACAGCCTGGCGGCTGCATGTAGCCTAGTAAGACCCACGTTTAACTTTACAGCGGACGCTATGTGTAAATACTCTCAAGTGGGCTTAAAAAAAGTTTCATCCTAATAATTGTTTCAAGCCATCTAAACTGCAGAATTATAATTGCATGTAAATGACTGGTAACGGCAACACTTTATTGATGCTGATAATCAGTTACATATTTTAATTAATTAATATTTGGAAATTTACGCTCAACGGAAATGTTAAAAAAGTTAATGCATAATAAAAACATCTAAGGACACCCGGTACGTTTATAGTTTAGAAAGAAGCTGATTCTCGAATAGGTCCAAGTTCGATGCTGCGACTGTGAGGAAGCGATATGGTGCATTTATCGTAAATTTACAGCAGCAGGAAGGTTAAGAAATAACATATTTCAGTACATTAATAATTTTGAATATATTTGATTTAAAGACTGGCGAGAGTACCACGGTGAACGCTCTTCTGCGACTGCGCGGAAGGCCGCGTCTGCAAGTGGGCGCCGCTAAGCCCAAGCCCACGGCCGCCCCTGTCGTGCGCAGGCCCAGCCCGCTACTGGCCAGGAGGCAAAAACCAGAACCCGAGGTGAGAATCATCTACAAGTTAAGATAGATAAGATAGACTCTACATATATATTTTTTTAATTTTCACTAATGGGTGTAAATTGCCTTTTTCTGTTTTTTTTTATGAAAATAAATACTAATTTCTTTCATTTTTTTCTAATTCTTTATTACTAAAAACACTTTTTAACCTGTTTTCAAATACTATCGACTACAATCTAGTATCTGGTGATATTTGACATTGACTAATGTTCATCAGTTTCTTGAAGAGTGAAAATCACGGCCAGGAAAGAAGATATTGGTAAATTTGCGTCATACTGAGGGGTCTCACGAACTCGAAGAAATCATTCGTGTGGCTTATTTTTATCCATTATTAATTCTCGAGTTGAGCCGCCCCATAGGACGAAATGGTCCAGACTTCGGAAGCGTCGAAAAAAATCACCCAAAATATGCTTCGGATACTACAGATTCAAGCACTCGGACTTGTATGCTCCCATGTGGACCTTTAGTTGCAGATATATCCTAGAGCGAGAAATGGATAGTGGTACCTGATAGAATTAAGTGGCGGCAATTTATGGTGATCATCTGTTCTAGATATGGGGAACAAGAGTGCGTAATTTCTATTGTGAATGATAACGGAGACGTCTTCAACGCGTTTTTTGTTGTCTATATGTTATTTTAATGTTTGCCATTTCTAGCCAATTTTGAGATACGTCTAATGTATGTTCAATAAAATTCTGTTACATTTTACGTGATTTTCGGTTCATGAAAGAATTGTGTTTTTCAGTCCGCGGAGAGCAGCACTTCTTCCGGAGAGGCGCAGAACTCCACTGAGGTCGGGGGCGCTTCCGGCGAGGGCGGATCCGCCGAGGAGGGCGCCGCCCCAGCAGCTGCTGAGCCTCTGCCAGCCGAGCCCGCGCCCGCAACCTCCGAGGCCCCGCGGGGACTCAGCTCGCTGCTGGCCGGGAGACGGCGACAGCTCGCACGCCGTCCAGGCACCATCAACTAAACAACCACTCTAAACAACTACCTAGCAAATCAAACAATATCTTTAACTAACACCTGATTGCAACAACTTTATTCTTACTTTTAACGCTTTTTAGGACAAAGAAGATATTAAGCAGTTGCATTGAGGTCTATATTTCCTATTGCGCTCGTAGAAACATAAACTTTTGTATTTCAATACGTTCTTTAGAAATTTATTTGGTTTATTTATTGTTCCGATCGAATGAAATTTGCGTTGTTACCTGGAAATCTACACATTTATGTTTGCGTCGCATTTTTGTGACTTTTTTCAATATTATTCAATGAGTACATAATGCTCAAATCAACTACAAGCTTGTTTGAATATGATAACATAAAAAAGTATAACAAAAGGCTTCATTTAAAAATGCGCATATAAAAACATTAAGCCCATTCATATAGACAGAACTCTTCGCTTTCGCTGAAGCTTCGGCCCGAAATAGTTGGCAGTCTAAAAAGAACCCACGCAGCAGCTAATGATTGCTATATGTTCCATATTTGATAGTGAATGTAGACGTTGTATAGAGAGAGAATGTAACCTAACATGTTTTCCAGTTAATTTTGCAGGGAAAGCTCGAATTACATTCCCCGGACTGCTCGCTAACGACATCAAACGACAAAGTTATTAATTACTGAACTTTGAATATGAAGGCTGTGGCGCCATCTGTTCAAACTTTTTCCAAACATAATTTTAAAATGTTCGCTGAACTTCATCGAGAACAATTACTATTTTCTTCCTAGATTTGCTGGGTAGTCAAATATTTTATAAGCAACTTTTCATTTGACGTATCAAGTTAATATTATATAATATAATTGAATGCGTCTGAAAAAAATCAACTTTAATAAAATGACAAATTTGTAGGAATCCGAGATCTTTGTTGTTTTTTTTTTGCGATACAAGTATACATTTTTATGTAACATTTAAATTCATTATTCGATCTCGTAACATGTATAAATGATAATTGCATTTATCATCCTCTTAACAGAGAACTAGTAAACAAAAATCTAGAATCAATATTTCATTCTTTAAAATATATTGTTTTAAGCTACACAAGGTGTGCATTTATATTATACGCGCATTAACAAGTCAACTTTGACATACATTGAGTCTTCAAGCATTAAATATTCATTGAACGAAATGTATCTTTTATAAACAACTCAATACTTAAAGATTTAAATGAATGCGACTACTTCGCCCACAATGACCAACCAATAAACATTGTGATGTATTGTTTACTGCAATGGTGAGATTTAAGTAAACGTTTCCATATTATATTAATAGTTTAACGAATCTCAAACTTTGCAAGTATTTTTTCAGCTCGTCAATAAAAGCAATTGAAAACTGTAATACTAATTAATCAATTATACAACTTTGTAATAAGTTTATTATTATGCAAGCTGAAATTATTATGATCAAATAATTTTTCGTTTTGTAAATTTTCTTCTTATTTTATCTTGTTCAATTTTATGTGAAAAAAATCCTTAGAGTTAACCTTTTTAGAGTCAATACTCATCTGATACAATTTATTTGCTTATGAATTATAAAAATCTTATTATAATAAAATAGTTGTACTTACCTATTTATGATTATTAAGGAATATATGCTTATATGCTAAAATATTCTTCACATATAATTTTTAACCACTCAATTCTTATTTTTCTTTAAAATAAACTACTGTACTCTCTAATTTTAAGACATTCTTTTACATATCTTATGTATATAATTTGTAAAAAAGGTGACATGAAGAAAGACTTCCTTTCTTATATGAAAAACACCTGTTTATGTATTTTATTTATTAAGCGATATTTTATTTTGAATTAAGTGTTCGTTAACAATTATGGAGAAACTTCATGCCTTATTACATCTTTTATAATTCTTATTCATGACTCAATTACACAAATTTAATCTTACTTAATCTCTTTATTTCCTAATAATGTATTAACTTTTTGGTTTAATTTTTATAAACTCGATTGATGAAATTCAAAATGATTCACTTTCAAAACTCTAGGGTACTTTTAAATTATCGTTATTTATATAATTAAACTCATGTTTTATCAAAAAACGAAAAGTTCTTTTATTTATTAAACTAACAAAATGTAAGTTAGGAAAAAATGTAGTTATAATATTTGGTTCAATTTGTCACTAGAAGGCGTGACAAGTACTACAATTGTATGCCTAACAGCAATGTGAATTATTTTATAATACGATTCAATTCTCAAAATTATTCTTGTAAATATTTATCAAATATGTTTTATAACCGAATCTTATCGAAAATAATAAAAAAAACATGTGAAATTAATTGATGTTTTATTTTATAGGTTTACTTATTAAAGTATATAAAGGGAGCGGTAAAAAAAGCTGACGGTTTTCGTCGTTGTTGTGATGTATAACCGTCAGTTTTTTTGCCACCTCTGTGTATATTGTAAAACATAACGGTGACGGACGAAAACAATGTATGCTTTAATTTAGGTTTGTTGAATCTTCGGTTACTTTTCATTTGATGCTCGATTTGCATTCCTCTAAGTTAATTTAATCAATTGAACTCTATTGTTGTCACTAATTTTACACTCGTAAAAGTAACGAGACCAATAATCATAGCATGATACAACAACGATTGTCGGCACCAAAGTTAACCTCTCCTCCCCGATGATGTCTATCGACTACACATTGCTTGTAATAACTTAAATATCTCTGTAAATATAATACACACAGGGTTCAGATTTTAGGTATTCCTCCTTAATACATTTACTTATAATAGGCACTCATCGGGAGCAGGAAATATTTTTCTAAAATCCGGAATAAAGTCACCACTAAAATCAAGACGCGTCAACTGTCTTGGACTGTTGGAAGCGTATTCATTCGACCTGTCGGAAGCGTGTGCGAAAATAAAATTAAAAAATACACAGATGCGGCGGCCATCTATACTCCTCACTCTCGCTGACGTACTAATATGAGTGAGCGAGACGGGAAACCTCAGTTGGTCGCCTAGTTCGAAATGATGTCTATGCGGGTCGGCACATCGATATATCGACAGGCTAAGTAATGTTAGTATCTCTCGGAAGTTCACGCGAGAAGGTGCGTCTGGCCGTTTGAGGTCTTCGTCTGATGTTTTTCATGTTTTTAGCTATTAAATGTCAATTATTACTGCTTATTGACATCAACTATTATAAAATTAAGCGATATCTTTGAATATTTTCATTTTTTCGAATTTCTACTCATTTTATTCACTTTAAATCAGAATGTGTAACGAGTTGACACCATCGGAACGCGCGGAAGTTTTTAACATAGTAAGGCGAGGGTTAAGCACCATTCTGTCGATTATTCGGTGTCCACATCGTGTCGTTGATTGGGTTAATTCTTACCTCGGCAGCGTAGAGATCATCATCGGATCTTCTTGAGAATGTTCATTTGTAGTCGTCCAAATATTCATCGACCAGCAACACAAAAATTATAATATTAAGATTTTTGTTTCATAATAATAATCGTACATTGAGGAGTATTTAAGTGAATTGCTGGTATTTTGATCTCATGTAATAAAGTGTCATAGGATTTTATATATTTAAAAAAAATAAAAATAAAAATTGGAATTTAAAAAATTCTCTACAAGTGTGTTTGTTCAAATGGCAGCAGGCAGACTACATAGTCTCACATCTGTGTTCTTAAACAGTCCGAACTCTCAAAAGAGAGGCAATTATAATTGATTAAGAACTTATAAAACATTTCATTATTAACGTTTTCATTACGGCTCGGTTTGAATACAAATTATACTGTCAATTATAAAACTAGTATTTGAAGCAAAAATGTACTTATCTGGTCTATTTTCATATATCACATTGGTTATTGTATCCTTTAGCTATGAGATGATGCATAAAATACTATTCTAAGAAAGTAGCAAAACGATATATCACGTCAACCGATGTGAACGGTCGGGGAATCTTATGACGGCATATGCCGACAACCGATGCGAAATGTTGAAGTAGTCCAATTCCTTTTCTAAATACAAATCAATCATTTCTAGATTATACAAAAGACTACTATTTCTACTACTATTAGAAATCGTGATTTATTAAAATATTGCATGCAGTAATTTTGTTCTGGGTTATTATAAAAGTTTTTTTTTAAAGCTATGTGACAAAGTATTAATTCTTCAAGCGTTCATTTATTTAAAAACAATTTTTGTAATAATAATAAAAAAAAAATTAACAAGTTAAAAATAAAATAAGTTTCTATGATAGCATAAAATTATCCTATATATCGTGGAACAAAGTTACACGTAATCTGAAAGATTTGTAATAAAATCGTATATAAATCTACTAAAATGATTATTGTTTGGATGCATTCTTTGAGGATATTTTTTTAAACATTTCAATTAAATGAATTTATGTTCCAAAATCCATAAAAAATATAATTTCTCTGTGCGACAGAAAAAAAACATCATACAAATGATCTTTCATCGCAGCCGCGTGCACTAGTATGTGATGAAGCGGTTTGTGTGCACAGCGTAAGTGTGTACACTTTTCGGGCAAGCAGTCTCGGACGAGTTTATCATTCCTTTATCGCTTGTCAAAAAACTGAACTTAAATATTGGACATGTACGTGTACGTGTGTGTATAGATAGCGGGTTTGCATGGCACGCGGCAAGTCGCCGGCCGAGCATACGTGGAAGGAAGACCGATGATCGCCGCATCAGTCCCGCTAGGCCGGTCGTCAAGCTAGTTGCTCCCGAACACGGTGAGAATTTTTTGTAAAACACAAAATCAAACAGTCAAAAATATTAAATATATAATTAAAACAATGCATGCGATATTTTAATTTCTTTAAGAACATATTAATTAAATGTATTTTAATTATTAAATCATAATAATAAAGTTTTCGACTGTGTTTTGTATTTCGATAATGTATGCAACGTTTTATAAATGACTCGACTGATGAATTATTAATTTTTTTAATCAACAATAGTTTTATTTTTCATAGTCGCCATTCGGCGCTCAATTTTATTATCATCGAAATTTCGTTACAGTTTATTTAGTTGTAATTTTTGAAGATTTCTTTTGCAATTAGTTATTTAATACTTTATTATTTTTAACTGCCTGTAATCACTGATAATGTTTCATCAGTATTTTTTCTAGCATCTATGTGTGAATTATTTACGCCAATAGATCACTTAACTATCTATTCATTAGTAAATTATCTAAATTCATCGGTACATTTAATTTCTGTCAATACTGAAATCAACAACAATTATTCTCTACCCGCAGTGTCGAAATGAAGTACCGAAAACGATCACCTGTTTTTTAAATTGTACATAAAATTTATTTTATGAAAACGGATAACTCAAAAATATAGTAAAATTCTTGGATTATTAAAAATAACTTTACTTTTTTACTAACTTAATAAAATTGATACATTTTTAGAGGACTGTAAGTTTATCATAATACCATTTAATATTCAAATTTGAAAGTTGATGTTTAATAAGTAGGTTAATATTTTCAATAAATGACAATTGTACTGAAGTTTAAAAAAAGAAAGGTTAAATTTAACAAACTTTCGATAAGATATGGAGCACCAGAAACATGAGTTGCCTTTTAAGTATAAAAAATGCAGGAATTTCGGGTTGATGTTTAGTTTGACGGCTTAGTAATCAGAATTTTACAAGGTTTATCTAATTTTATCTACGAGTATGTAATTGTTATACTTAAAATATTTTATTTTACTTGTCCATTGCAATTTATTTTTACACTGTTTTATTATAAAGCATTACTCTTCTATTTACACAATTTCATTACATTGTAATATTTTATTATTGGTTTTAGTTAAAGGTGTAATACCATTTAAATAAAAAAGTTTATTATGCATATATCAGTCACGAACTTGCAACAATATTAGTTTTTTATCAATCATTCTTACATTAAATGACTCTAAATAGATAACATGTTATTGAAGTTTGTATTTTACACTCTTGTACTTACATTATTTTTGATGCATCACTAAATTCATTGAAAACACATTATTATCGTTGATAACAAAAAAAAAAACCGGATTTATAAAACCATTAGACATCAAACAAACATCGTTATTAGTAAATAAAGTATTATTTAAACGAGATATTTTGTTGACATAAATTTATGTAAATTGACTCTGACCAATTACTATTTTTACAATGAATGATAATCGTTACTTTACCATATGAATAACTGAAAACATATTTTATTTTTTCTTTTTATTCCATTCCATTCTTAGTAATCTAACATAGACTAAATGTATATTTTTAATCGTACCTTCATTTTTTCACGTAAACGCAACAGGAACGAAATATTATACATTTCATACGATTCACAGGTCAAGTAATATATTTATTTATTTATTTATTTATTTATATATTTATTTATTTATTTATTTATTTATTTATTTATTTATTTATTTATTTATTTATTTATTTATTTATTTATTTATTTATTTATTTATTTATTTATTTATTTATTTATTTATTTATTTATTTATTTATTTATTTATTTATTTATTTATTTATTTATTTATTTATTTATTTATTTATTTATTTATTTATTTATTTATTTATTTATTTATTTATTTATTTATTTATTTATTTATTTATTTATTTATTTATATACAGAATCGAAATTCCATTTTTTTTTTTTTACAAATATTTAGAAACATAGAGTATACATAAATATACAATAAATAGAGAAAATAATAAAAATAAAATAACACAAAAGAATAAGAAGATGACACGTGTCAAAGATCACAGAGATCAAGTAGAACAATACCATCGACAAAAGAGGAAAAGGATGTAAGAAAGGGATCAAGGTGTGCTGGTAGGCCATTTAGGAGCGACATTGCTGTTGTACCAAATTGAGTGCTTGAAGCTCCACAAGCATCGACTGGGATCAAAAACAATGGATGGCTACGAGCACGTGTGTACCTATCTGGAACATAGAAGTTAAAACATTCAAGAATCCCAGGGTTGTGAATTGAACCGCGAAGAAGAAGGAATGAATGTTTGAGTGCAGCAATTTTCCTCCGGGACTCTAGCGAATGGAAAGAAAGCATCCCTAGAAGAAAAAGAGTTGGGTAATGTTCGGAATTAAATGAATTGAATGAATAGTTGGCGTAAATATAAAAATAAAGACGTCGGAGAAATTTTTTATGAATTTTTTCGAGCATGAAAATGTATTTGGATTTATTGGGATTCCAAACTAAACTCTCATATTCCAGAACAGATAGAACGAGTGAAGAATAGAGAGTACGAAAAATTAGAGGGTTATGAAATTGACTAGCCTGGCGGGTGATGAATCCGAGAAGTTTATTGGCGCGTGAAGTTAAATGGATATGTGAGTATGGAAAGTGAATAATGAATCGTAGGTTATACCTAGATCCTTGACAACTGCTACTCTGTAGAGCAATGTTCCAGATAAGTAGTATTTGGACAGAATAGGATTTTTAGAACGGGAGAAAGAGATAACGTTACATTTGTTGATACTAAACGTGAGCTTATTTATGGCAACCCAGTTTGATACACAATTAAGATCAGATTGCAGATTGCGCATATCTTCGATGGAGGAAATGGAAGAGAATATTTCAAGATCATCATCGAATAATAGGCACGAGGAGTGGGTAATACAATTAACAATATCATTGAAGAACACAAGTAATAGAAGGGGACCTAAGACAGAGCCTTAAGGCGCTCCAGAATATGCAGAGAATGGGAGAGATTCATATCCACCGTAGTAATGTATGTAGCATAATAAATATATTCCACCGGTACTTAGTGACTTGCATTTAAATTTCAAGGTATTTGGCTACAAATAATAAATCGGTATGGCTTTAATAAATGTAAAAAGTGCAATGTCGCTAAAAATACAGCAGATATACAGTATCATGATTTCTTTGGTATTTTCACGATTATTATTTGGTAAATGATGATACGATAAAAATAAAAAAGTTCTCTCAGTGTTTAACTGAAAAATAAATTTGTAATTTAGTAAGCATGATTTTAACAAAAAGGTCTCAAACATTTTTTTAACGGAATATTTAAATATCTGGACTTCTGTTGTTTGATGAAAATCAATTGGTTTGATTTCTTACACATACTTCTGTATTACTCGTATACACTTTAATGTTTGTGCGCGAAATATTTTCAGCCATGTTGTATAACAACTTTAATTTGTGTAAATTATAGATGTGTGAATGTAACTACATACCTACAAGACATTATTATTTATGTTTTTGTATATAGTTTAACGATATTGCCCTGAACGAATTAGTTTATTAATGTCGTCATCTTGAAGTAACTGATAAACTACCTACATGCAAATAAACGTTTTAAATATCTTAGCTATTATTGAGACCGTAAGCATTAAAGTATATTCTAATTAAATGAATATGGACCGTAAATGAATCAGTCTGTACAAAAAATATTACGCATTTATCTTAATGAGTTACATATGAATCTGTATAAATATGTGTTACTAATAATTTTATCATAATATACATAATTTTTGTTGTAATGCCATTCATGTATATGACATTCTGCTGCCGAACTGTACATTCGCATATATTTAATCTGAATTATCTTGCAATAACTTACAGTATGTGGACAATGCATATTCTTGTGCATTGAAAAAAAAATGTAATGTAATTTTAGGAGCTTGATGATAAATAATGATTGATCATGTTTTTTTCTAAATACTTTTATAGATACTGTTTGAAATAATTCTTCCAAAATGGTGAACATCGAATCAGTTTTGATCGCCGACGCTGTGGATGGCAAATGTGCTGAGCTGCTCAAGGAATATTCCATCAATGTCGTTGTTAAGACAAAGATGTCAAAGGAAGAACTTCTGGAAGAAATACAGGTAATGTTTCATTACATCTCCTTTGTTCAACAGTACAGTAATATTTTTACAAATATTTACAATAATCTGAGACATGAAATTATCTCCTGACGTCACTGGATGTATATTTTTTTACGCACAAATAAACAGAAGAATACCGATAGATGGTGGTGGAGAAATCTCATCTTTGGATTATGTGACTCTTGCCATTTTTTAAATATGGGTAAAAGCGCTGCTTGATTAGTGTTCATTCGCCAACTTTATAGACTACAGCCCGCCATTCAGCCATCAAGATTTTTTCCGGGATGTTAGGTTAACATCGCTATGTTCATATTAGAAATCCAACCAAGCCAACCGCTTTCTAGATGAACAAATGATATTAAAATAACAGGAGGAGACTCAAATGCGGAACGCAGAGAATCGAGAGCAATGAGACTCGTGCAGGTATACTACCAGCATTAGACACAAGCTGATATCAATTATGATATCAGAAAATATTATTTTCCTAACAAATCCCATAAACTAATGAACTTTTCAATATATATAGTACTACGATTTTCATAATTTATTTTTATTTATTTATTATGAAAAACAAACAAAATTTTTAGAACATAATTACATCAGCCACACTAATGCTACAATATAATTTTAAAAATGTTTCCGAATACTAAAATTGAAGTAGAAAAAATATATTATTTAATTTGATCATTTGAAAGACTGCGCTTAGGTAAATTGTGTTGATTCAGTTGGCATTTATTTACTTAAGGAAATATCCGAGTGTAATCTTAACTTAATTTGTAGGAGTGTCTGATAACAAAAAACTATTATCTAAATATAAGTCATCGGGTCAAATAGATTAATTCTTCATAAATATACGAGTATATTCATTTCATTAAAATTTTTGGAATATATTAAATAAATTATTCATTAACGTATGCGTATAATAGTCATACTTATATAAGAAAGTGATACTGCGTTGCTATATATTTTAGTTTCAGTAATGTACCATTATGTAATAATATAATTGACTTAATTATGTCACACGATAAGAATATCTCGGGAAGAAATTTTCAGTTTTTATTTATAAAATTAAAATTATAAGGTGTCCTATACAAACATTTGAATATATTCGAATATTTGAAATATCTGAAATAAAATAAATAGCTTAGAATTTTAAATACTAACTCTGAAAGGAAGCAGATGAAAATTAATTAATAAGAGTTAATGTGGATGTAAATAAATTGTGCGGACGTATTTATACTAAATGAGGTCAAATAGTTTATATTTTATTAAAACATTACTATTAATGACGGAAATACGTAGATAATGGTTTTATATGCCATGGATTTCGGCTAGTTCTATTGAATGATGGCTGTATTAATCCGCATTAAGAGAAGGCAAGTAAAGATTGTTAATTTGAAATATTTTTCAGAAACACGACGCTCTCATCGTGAGGTCCAGCACTCAGGTCACCAAGGAAGTCCTGGAAGCTGGAGACCGCCTGAAGGTTGTGGGAAGAGCTGGGGCTGGAGTAGACAACATCGATGTAGCCGCAGCCACCGCTAAGAAGATCATTGTACTCAAGTAAATATTATATTATTTTCTTAAGTAATATTTAATAAATTATTTTCACTATTCTCACTCCATTGCCAGATCATACGATTAGCACAAATTGCTGCCACATTCAGTCAGCTCCCAACGTTTATACAAGTCCACGTGAGAACACATGTTGTTGTTTTATGTTACCGTGGACTAGACGACAACTGTAGTATCTGAGGTATTATTATGGATATCTGATGAGCGTGGTCAACTAAAAAATGAACAAACTAAACTAAGGTGTGTTCTATACAATAGGCTTTGACCCATTCGATATGCGTCATTTTACGTAGTTTTTTCTTAACTTCAATAATCTAACGAGAACTGCGTTAATAACATGCTATGGTCGTTTCTTATTTATGTCCAATCAATAATACAATGCTAATAATAAAGGAAAAACAATATCTAACTATTATGGATTAAAATAAAAAAGGATAAAGAAAATTGATACACGCAATAATTTTTCAGTATTCCCAAAATCTGCACGCACAATAACAAATCAAATACTTACTTCGAATTAGATTTTAAAATACCAACCCCTTTTCTAACAAAACAAACTGAGTGTTTTAGTTGCTTCAATCAATGATTCATCATCCACTGTCAATGATTGATCAAAAATGAAAAAGTTTGTCAATGATTCAATATCCCCTAGAAAGCATTTCCTAAGTGGAAATCATTGAAATAAAAGCTTAAAAAACATAGAAAATTCTCGAAATGGTAGGAATGATTTATAGTGTGAATAATTAATGTTTGCAGCACTCCTGGAGGCAACGCCATCAGCGCTTGCGAGCTAACTTGTGGACTTGTGAGCTCTTTGGCTCGTCGCGTTCCCCAGGCCGCCGCTTCCTTGCGCGCTGGGCGCTGGGACCGCTCCAAGTTCACCGGCTCAGAGCTCCGCGGCAAGACCTTGGCCATCCTCGGCCTGGGACGTGTGGGACGCGAAGTTGCCACTCGCATGGCTGCATTCGGCATGAGGGTAACTAAAGACATTCTTCGTTTATTCTTTCGAACTGTTATACATTCCTCCGCATTGCCTTCTTCACCTTTGAGATGACTTACGTTATAAGCACGCTTCTCGTTCGTTAGGTAAAGTTAAAGCTACTTACGACACGGATGGGTTATCTGTTGTTGTCTATTCTACGTTGGCAAAGCTGCCGAGAACAAATCCTTTGATTTTGATGAGTAAAACAATTATAATTATATTCAAAATCAACAGTAAAAAGATCATCCAGCACTTTGGCGATAGCAATAATGTTAAATACCGATCGGCTCCTTTGTATCTGATTGGTATGTTATTCAAATGCTTCAAAAAGGTTAACGGCCGAAAATTATTTAGTTATTTAGAATTATGACTTAACATAACAAATTATATTGCTGACATTAGGATATTTTATATTTGATGAATATATTTTTGTTCTTGGGAATATTAAAATTTTAATTAAATTGTGACTTGAACACTAACTGCAAGATTTTGTTAGGGTTCAGTATAACCAAACCTATTGAGAACTTAGTGTATTATAATGACGAATAACATGAAATACATATTCGTAATCCGATCTTGTCCATGATTTCAATATTATTCTGTAGTTAAATTTAAATGTTTTTTATTTCCAGATTATCGGATTTGACCCGATTGTTTCTGCCCAGGATGCTCTAAAGTTCAGCACCGAAAAGATGGAACTGACTGAAATCTGGCCTCTGGCTGATTACATCACCCTCCATACACCACTGATGCCTTCCACAAGAAGTAATGATTCGATATAAAATATTTCACTCAATACATAGTAAATGATTATTTATTTCTACTACTGACATTATTGGGGTATTCCCAAGAGTTTCGTAAAATAAATATTTATTTTACCATAGTTCCACCATAATAGTTGCTTAGACTTTTTTTAGAGTGTGGCAAAAATATACTTCCTATATAATATAGTAGAGAGATGTTACAATATATTTATTTCCCTTTCATCATCATCCGGTTTTAAGTTGTTGTAAAGAAAGATTAACCATTAAAGTAAATTCACCTATTGTAAGTGACACAGAGAGTCATTAAGTATGTCATGTTAGGTATCTCTATTCATGACCGAATCAGGAAGGGGGAGTGGGACAGCCATGTCTAGACGAAAAAATGGCAAGCAATGTAAAAAACATATGTAGTATTAATCCTGAACTATGCTAACAACTAACGTGATGGGTAGACGATATCTTTAATACATACTGTAGGAAGAATTGGTCAAGAATGGTTCAAAACCGTAAAGATTAGCTATCAATGAAGTAGACCTCGCAGCTATAAATGGATAATGGATGAGCAAATAAAGAACAATTCGTAATACTGTATTTTGTTTGAAATAATAAGTAGGCTAATGTATTTCCTACGTTATTAAATGTGTATGGATCAGATATAGATACGAAGAGATACAATTATTTTGATTTTTATGATTATTAATTATTTGGTGATTTATGTTTCCAGATTTAATCAGTGCTGCAGTGTTGTCCTCTTGCAAAAAGGGTGTTGCCATTATTAACGTCGGAAGAGGCGGACTTATTGAAGAATCAGCTCTGCTTGCAGGATTAAACAATGGACAGGTACAATTACTTATTAAATAATTAAATAGCGTTTCCCGGCGCGGTTAGAAAATACACATCTTTTTCAACTTGTTTTAATCCCACAAACTTACTTCCACCTTATTCCCCTGCTCAATCTCCGAGTTTATATGAAGCTTCATTATATATACAGTGAAACCTCTATCTATCGTTTTAAAGGAAAATATTAAAATAAACTTTGAATTTGGAAAAACAATGAATGCCGGATTAATTTTTGTATGAAATGAATTTGGAATAGAATAAATAAATGACAAATCCGGGAAAACGATTATTCGAATAACGATGAATAAAGATTTAACAGTACTAATATTCCAAAAAATATAAATATACAAATATTTACAGGTAAGCGGAGCCGCACTGGACGTGTTTGAACAAGAGCCTCCTACCGATGCCATCACCCTGGAGCTTATCCAACACCCATTGGTCATTGCTACACCACATCTGGGTAAGGAAAAAAATAATTTATCACCTTATTTTACTCAATACAAAGGATGCATATTAATATTACAATTATATGTTCTATGTTTTCATTTGGAGTAGTTAATTTCGATTTGATAATTCTTAAAGAATATACTTTTTAGAAGTCACAAATTCCATATGTGCGATATGTGCGAGGTTTCTTTATTTATATTATTTTTAATTAATTTAATAAATCATTAATCAATTACTCCACATTAATCTCTC
This sequence comes from Glossosoma conforme, assembly GCA_022606575.1. Taxonomy (NCBI): domain Eukaryota; kingdom Metazoa; phylum Arthropoda; class Insecta; order Trichoptera; family Glossosomatidae; genus Glossosoma; species Glossosoma conforme. The sequence goes on along the minus strand of JAGTXR010000496.1, from coordinate 37,194 downwards.
ATACATCCATTCACTATTGTCAGACAAGTGAAACTATTTTCGATAATTCCTACAAGTTGATAAAACATGTCTACTCAGAACAAACTGCTTCTCTAGTTCCTTCTCAACTTCCTTCACAACAACAAAAAAGAGATCCCCTTAAAACAATTTCGTTTCCTCGTCTTTTCCGCACTTGACATAAATTATTAATTCAATTGTGATCGTTTGTATTCAGGTGCTTCCACCTCTGAAGCCCAAGTCCGCGTGGCTGTTGAAGTGGCCGAGCAGTTCGTGACCTTGGCGCGTCCCTCCGCAGCTCCATTAGCCCAGGTCTGCGCAGTCAACCCACAACTCCTGGCGTGAGGACTCTACACATCCAGAGGGAATTGCCAGAAGAACCCCTCAATCCATATTAAAGCGCAACCTTGGACTGCTTTATATAAATATTCGACCCAATTTATTTTCGTACCAAAAAAACAAAAAGTAACATGCTTTACGATCACATCAGTCTGATGATCATGATCGATATATAAAACAAGCTGCTTACAATGTTTCTCAATACTGTCATCGATATTTCTTTATATTGAGCAGAATCTTATTGACGTGGTTGACACGTAGAAAAATACCACCTTTTATACAACTGTTTATAGGTAGCACTTAAAAACACATTAAATTCGATGTTTCATTTGTGTATGCTTTAGCATTAACACCTTTTAAACAGCTTTGACGATGTTTCGCATATAAGATGTTCATCGTAAAAATTCACAGCTGTAGTTGGTTACGTAAGAAAACATTTCATTTAGAAATTAGGTTTTCTTGAATATTGTATAATTTTTCTTGTAACGTATTGTTGTTGTGCCATTATCAATGATGAAATAAAAAATACATAAAATTTATGAAAGCGAGTTTGACTTTCGTTTATCGATAGGTAATAATTAAATTTGCACAATTTAATGAATATTTTTTGCAGTGTTTTCCTAACACTATATGCAACATTTATGATATGCATACATGTTAATCGTTGTATTTTATTGCACTCGTACATAAATCAGTGACGATACTAATTTATTACTCCACAGTGACTTCTTATATTGCAAAAGTATGAAATCAATTAGAAAATATTTTATAACTGAATAAATAATTAACAAATAAGAATAATTATAAATATTGGTTAGCAAACGATTTTCTTGTTCATAAACTTAAATGACATTCCCCTAAAATGAGGTACAGCATTGAAAATAAGTATACTTACTCAATTGTGTAAATTTACAGCACTAATAAAATGGTTCCTTTGTATTAAAATAATAACAAAAATGTATCTTAAAATATTTTATTATGTTTTATGGATCGATGAAAGAAAAAAATCATTCCTTTAAATTTAACGTTAAGGGCTTAGTACAGGAAATACATCATTATGAAACCACTGAAGGCTATTGAATAACAAATATATTTGATACAATATTGATTGAATTCTGATAAATGGAATACAATAAAACATTAAGCCTATAATGAAATATCAACATATAAAATACAGATTCTTAAAGAAGCGATTATATCAGTAAGCTTTCACCCTCACTGCTAATCCACTCAGTTGAAATATCAAAAATATCGAATGCAAAAAAAAATCCCTTGAGATTTTTATAAAACACTTCAATATTTTTTAATAATCCATGTGTTTTCATTTTTTCTCATTAAAAATATCAACATAAATTTGAAAATAAGACAGTGACATTAGAGATAATTACTTTTCGTACACAGTATGTAATAAGTAACACAACTCATAATCTGAACTATATATAACACAATAATTAATTTAATTAAATCAAGATCACAAGATGAATTTATTATCGTTTAGAATCTCCTTTGGCCGGGTTTGAATGCGGTTCTTGGCTTCACCTCCACAGCCTGCTGGCTGGACTCCAGGCCGGCGATCTCGCCATTGTCAGCAGCGGCGCTTGACTTGTAGAGGGCTGGGAATACAAAGATCATCAAATAACCAATACTTTTTATGAATTTTCACCCACAACGATTGTAAATACGAGTTAAATGAAATATAGTTATCCCCTTCTTGTAATGCTAGTGATTATGTGTATCAACTTTGATGTCCTTCCCGTATGTCAAGCTTGAAGAAAAGTCCGCCACGATCTTCTATTTTCTACAATATTCGTCATTCGTGACCCAACCAAGTTCATATTATTAAAATCATGTTAAGCAGTAGCCTAGTAGTTCCCTTTGCTTACCTCGTCCTTTATCTTAAAATATTTTTGAACAAAGTCATACGAAATACATTGGCATTGAGTTGATGGTAGTTTTGAATATTGTTGGTAATACGAGTAATACATCTAATTATTAATTAATTTTACCTCGTCCACTGAATCGGTTGCGGCTATTCTTGGGTTGGGGAGCTGATGATTCCTCGGCAGCAGAGTTTTGTTCGCTCTTAACCGGAGCATTGAAGCGCCGTCTTCCTCCTAGAAAAAAAATACATTAATTACTGGTGAAATAATAAAAAAACAATAAATGAAAAAATAAACAAATATTATGTATCCACAAATACAAATATATCTAATTTATAAATAAAAAGATTTCCACATACCTTGGCTATTTTTACTGCTGCTTGAGGTACGGTCTTCCTGGGGAGCAGAAGTTGCAGGAGCACTGGTTACTTCAGCGTGGTGAGATTTACCTGACAAAGTTATTTTATTTTTGAGAAATAAAGTGTAAATAAATATTTTCTACATCTACAATATAATCTTTGTTAGTCTACAAAGACAGACAATTGTACTATATACCTGACCCATCTTTGACGCTCATTTAAAGCGATGTGCAAAAACTGAGGATTAGTTAAATATTCAGTTTCTATTGAAGTAAGTCGATGGTTTGTATTCTCAATCAATTGTATTGGTAATAATAAAGATGCTAATTAATTATCAAATTATTCGCCCACACTCTGTGTTTAATATTCGATAACAATTCACATCTTGTCTTGTAAAAAAGATTTTAATATCTTGTAAAAATATGATGTAAATCGATGTCCGTCCATGACAGCGATAGCTTAGTGGGTAAATAAAAAGGAAAGCATGTCTTAAACTTTTCTGCGGCACTTATTATTTTTCAAGGACATAGTCATCATTCTTTAAAAAAGCTAATTAACAAACTGTGAAATAAATACTCGGATACAACAGCTGCTTTGTTTTCAAACTTCTCATTCCTGGAGTTGACCATTCAGAATTGTGACCATTGTGTATTTTCAGTTCCTTGAAATATATTTTTAGTTTTTATTGGTATTACAAACACTAAATGTTTTTAATGTTTAATAATTGCTGACGTATAACATATTTTATTGATTATATAAATCCATGTATTATGTAATATCATTTCATATTTTAATTCATGAATCTATTTATATTTTATATTGTATTGTTTTTCTGCGTAAAAAAAGAATTGGATGGTTGTTGTTACCGTTGGATGCCTGTGCACGTCTACGCTTGAGGGCCGCGATGAGGTCATCATTGCTGCGGAAAGGTCTGATACTCTTGAGCCTGCGGCCAGCTTCTGTGGTTGTGACGACTTCTTCTTCAATGGGCTCTTCTTCGAATTCTTCCTCATCCTCCCTGAGTTCCTCCTCGACCACTTCCTGAAAAACGACACACAATGTTCAATCATCTGACACTCCACTCCCTTATAATAAGTAACGCTTATCAATATGATAAATTAAAACTAATGGAACTACAAAAAAACGTACTATAATTTAGATTAAATTAGTTCAGACAAACGTGCATCTTTTTTATTACTTATGTTGCGATAAATAGCAATTATTTTGAAGGCGAAACTTCCACGCTTTGGTAACGGACTTGTCTGGCTCATTCCTACACCACAGTGATTAGCAAACGTCCATCAATTCAGCATGAAATGGCCATTACCTAAATTTTTATAAGTATAATAAATATTTACTGTCGATAGAGGAAAAATCATTTTTTTTAAATGTGGCTTTTCTTGAGTACCTTCACTCGCGTGGAAATTTGCATGTACTAGTATGTAGTAGTAGCCAAAAAGGTTCGATAATTTAGTGTTAGCGAAAGAATAATCACTGTGATATAGGAAACTTTATGTGATCGAAGTTAAAATAAGATAGTTATACTTAAAAACGTTATGGATCACTGTCCAACGAGCAAATTTAATATCTATCTGGAATGCGCAGTCGCAGGTCCAGTAAACTAGATTAAAATATGTTATTGTACCAGTTATTATAGTGGTAAAATCTTGCACAGATAGCTACACTATTGACTTGCTACGTAGTAAACTGGTTTTGCTCTAGATTTATAGTCACTTTCAATTTTAGCAACAAATATCATTTTACTGAACAATAGTGGTTATAAACTTAACTTTTTAATAAAACAACGCAAACAACGTTTTACACTAAATTAAAATTTAAAAATGGAATAAATATTATTTACTTAAAAACTAAATTCACGAGAGTCTAAATTTGTTTCAATACTGCTTAAATGATATTTTAAAATAATAAACTTTTTCTAAATAATATTATGTGTATTGTACAATACTTTGTTGTTTAAAATTTTCTCGTTTATTTATTTTCATAGGTACTGACAATATCTTGACTGTTTGAAATATAAACATTGTCTCCCTGAGATTTATTAATTTTCTTTAAAATACCTTGGCCTCTTCCTTAAATATCACGGTAAATAATCTTACATATATTTAAATTATACTTATTTTGAAAGAAAAAAATTAAGTAAACGATTTAAAATTATCTTCAAAGAACCTGACTTGTGACTGAATGGCTAGTGATATCACTGCTTAATAATCAGTTGTAAGTATTTAAAGTACGAGTAACTTGAAGGCTTCAATGTAAAAATATCTTGATTCATTAATCTGTCAGGACTACAGCCACACTCAGAGTGCAGAATGCCTTTCATATATCATTTGGAAGGGCACAATATGTCAGCTTACTATAAACTGGGTGATTAAGGATATTACTTAGTAATCGTAAATTACTTGCGCAGTACTCATAAAATAATAGTATTTTTAAAGGATAAACGTCTATTCATTGCGTTCAAACACCTTTAGAAAATGTAATTGATCTTTTCTCTTAGCAAACAATGTAACATTAAATTTAATTGTTTAATTTAATGTCATAAATGAAGCATTATAAAGAAAAACAACTGAAATTATAAGTAATAAGAATACAAACATTAAACACATTACGCCGCATAGCAAAAGCAATATTCTCACGCGCGAACATAAAATACATTAATAATGGAAATAAAAAACATTTAATAGATAAAATTAAAATGTGCGATATGTGGCAATTCGGCATATTTCAAATACATCAATTTTTCATCTTCCGCTTTCTAAGGAACATTTCAAATTTAAACGAATTGTTTTCTGAACTCATCAAACAATTATAACATAAAATGGTCGTCTAATAAAAGTATGTAAACTAATAGTTTCTACCATTTTTTTCAGTAAGAGGTTTCTAACATTACGAAAAACCATAAATTACATTCACTGTGGTGGCTTCGAATGTTTTAAACCAAGCATATTAAAAAACCTATTTGATTATTTTTGTTAGGAATAAATATTATTTATATATACGTGATTGTAAAATGATATTCATTTTGGCGAAATATACAATAGACTTAAAAATGAAAGTTTTTTAGTTTAAACGTCACAATTGCTTTGTTACATGTTTCGGCTTTGTCTAAAAGTTATTATCAAGTGTTGAAAATGGCTTGAAAAAACTTGAGAATGACTCAAAGGCGAAGCCGAAAATAAAAATATATAAAAACGAAATTATTGAATTCATATTATAAATCATCTTTCATTTTCAACATTGTGAAATTATACAATTCCACCAAGTATTATGGATTTTAAAAATCTATTAAATGTAATGGACGTTGTATGTAGTTGCGATGTAGTTACATGTGTGGATGGACAAGGGTTGAAGGTTTCTAATAGTTATGTGGGTAGTCTTGTGTGTTTGTTATACCTTCGGGGCTTGGGTGGTGGTGGTAGTTGCTCCTGGGCGGGGTCGGGGTGCTATGGAACCGCGGCGAAGAACAGCGGGACGAGCTGGCTTTGGTGGTTCATCTTCATAGTCGGCTTCTTGGGCTCCGACCAGCAGGCAGCACGCAGCGAGCACCAGCCTACAACAAGAGCCATCTCAACCTCAGCACGGAAATTACCACTTCGCAAACACTTCACATAAAAAGCGAGACAAAAACGATTCGCACAACGAAAAACTCGCCAATATCACAATTTAATAAAATAAATAAATAGCTTCCTATTGCAGTAAAATATAATTGCGACAAATACAAAATATTATTTTCACAATAAATAAAAACTCTTTGACATTTTTTCAATTATTAGTACTGAAGCTCTTTACATTATGAGAAATGTTACGTGTCATTTATGAGTTCTGCGAAAGCAATTTCTATCCGAAAACTGTCAGTGGATGTCGGGTTGATATTGCATTATTTATGAACGGCGTAATCAGTTTTGTTAGATCGTACTTACCGAATGAAAACAAAGTTACACATTAAATCAAATTTACAAAATATAAATTTTAATAATCGAACTTAATAAATAAATAAGAGATCTAACCATCACATTTGCCACATAATGTATTGAACGATATTTAATCTGATTCGAATGGATTTCTTCATTTGACCCCTTTTGGCTCACCAGCTTACAGGTGGGTCAATATATCATACAGTTATCAGCACAGCGCAATATATGGCGAAATATTTGTGTAAAATCGTTTGTATATTTGTAATAAAACAAAATATGAATATTTACGTAAGGGTATAATGAATTTTATAATCTTTATTTGACTTTTGTAAATGTGATGTTTTTCGCATGAAACGATTTTATAGTTACGAATTATTATCATTAAAAATAAATGTAATGGCTTAAATAAATCGATAGCATAAAAATCTATATGAAATTGAAAAAAAATGTATTCATTTGAAAATATAATTTTTCTAAGAGGCTCCGTAATAAATCTTGAATTTTAAAATATATTTGTTTTTTTGGTGTGCATTTTGTCATAATGACCCAATAAAACGTGAATTTATAAAATAATTAATCAAACATATTCTTTGATTTTTTTTCTTAATTTTAGTTAGCAGTTCAATGTTAGTGCGACTTTTATTAAATTGCCACGGAAGACGGTTACATCAATAGTAATTAAATTCTCAATTTAACTAAGTGTGTGTTACATGACGTAAGTTAAGGTGATGAAATAAATAAAAACGAGAAAAAAGACATCGGCTATACAGAAGCTAATATATCTAGTCTTTGATTGATATTTTGTTATGTTACCTGACATATAATATTTATTTATTACTAGACGCGAAGTCATTCATTGTAATGCATTCAGCTTATTGAAGTGCGTTTCCATACTTTTGCTAGCTTCCCCTTTGAAACTTACTGACACCCCCGCAGCCATGCTCACAATAAATACTGTCAGCTTTCTCCCAATAAGTTGAACGGTAAGTAAATGAAAACCTGAAACGAGTATTTTGGGCGTTTGGTATTTGAAACGTAAAACAAAGTTCTGCCAACCTTATATTGCAAGAAATTACTGCTCAGAGAGGATACTTATTATTTATTTATTATTTTACCTCTTAGACCTATTGAACTAGTTTAAATATAATGAAGCTGTGAATTTATAATGGTTAGCTCTTAAACATCGTTCTGGTATTGAATTAATCAATACTTTTTGTTAAGATATGTAACTGGTGTGCGAGAGTGTTGAGTCGACAGCCTTGGTTACGGCTTTTGTAAATACTTGTATGTCAATAATTCGTTTCATTAAAACCATCCAAATAACGGAATGCTACTGAGGAACGTGGATATTCAAAAAAAATAGTTCAATGTTATTTAATGGTATATTATTGGAATGTCAAATGTATACTATTTTCCGGTTTATTAATTAATTATACTTTATCAATCAAGTATTAAAAACAATTATAAAATAAATAAAACGTAATAATTTTTCGTATGCGAAAAATACTCGTATTACTTGAATCGTAGTTAATAGCCACAAGTTTATTATTAGGAAATAAAATATTGTTAATTTAATAATGAAACTCCAAAAGTATCGTTTTTGTTGTCACCCTATAGGCGTATTATAAATGAATTATGTATCTTGTTATTCTATCATTGTGTCTCAGGAACAACTTAACTTTCTAGCAAATGCAAAGTTTCATTCATTTCGTATAATAAACAAGCATGCTAATTGCTAAGCTATGTACAAAGATACAATACTAACCAACTTTCAACGCAACCGTGCTACATGGGAAATAACGCGAATAAACATTTTTTTAAAGTAAACTCAAGATAGCGAAAACTAACGTTAGAAAAATTCAGGTTCTGAAAAAGTATTTTAAAGTTTACAGGTGAAGTTTGGGAAGGAATTAAAAAAAAAACTGTTCTATGTCAAGTGCGCGATAAGTCTATTGGTTCTGTTGGGTGCATTATTTTTTGAGTTCAATAGCGGTTGAAAATACTACGTAATTACGTTCCTTACATCTATTTTCAAATGATTGGAGGTTTTAATATTATTTCACCACTATTTATAAGGCAAATTGCTGCTTATTATTAAAAAACTAGATGTCTTTAAATTTATTGTTTCAATTCGGGACGATTTTCGAGATAGTCAGTTTACAATAGTTGATACGATCGCTTTATTTCCGGGACTGTATGAACTAAGATTTTTTTCCCATCCTTAAGGAATGATATATTATACATGTACAAGTATATTGTCTTATACCTATAACTGTAGACGATATTTGGGTAAATTCATCGATAAATATTATGAAAAATTTTATAACAGATATATCAACGGTTCATTAGTTGGTTTTGAGTTGAAAGTATCATTCCCAAAGGCTAAACTACAACAAGAAAATAATAATGTTGTATTATGTATGCATGCGTGAGTTAAACTTTCTTGGCACGGTGACGACATGTCTTCCTACTGAATTATGTTCTCAAATCTGATCGTTAACAACCACATCGGTGCAAACGAATAAAAGCATTTCTCCTGATGCCTACACGAAGAGAATGTTAAGCGAAACACTAGCTTAAGTACCTACATATTGATCGTTCATAAAAATTTGCATTTAGTTTTAGTTAATGTTGATAACACCGACAGCTTAATTACCCGGCCTCCTTAAAAATATGATTTCATCAACACCATCACATACCATGGACTTGAACTATAAACAACAACGTAGATAACGTTTGATGCAAAAAAAACACAATTCATATCTGCCTTTTATTCTAACCTCTTATTTTACTGGATAATTGTTATATGTTTAATACATTTGTCGAAACTTTATGTGTCTTAATCATTGTGAATGTTCTCGCATCTAAAAGTTACTAACGGTGATTTGTCAAAGCACATGTGATTGATAAAGCTATTGCTAAAACTTAAAAGATAAGTAATGAGCGTGTTATTCAATTTCAAGATCCACCTAAATTGTACAAAGCGCACTTATAAGTATTTTTCTTAATAAATTAACCAACAAGGCAGCTTGCTGATAACATTTACCTCAACTGGAACAGTGACAATAAAGATTTAACTATTAGCTACACCCGGAAGATATCATTGTAAGCCTTATTAGGTATACTTCACGTTTACATGAACCCCATCGCAATAGTAAACTGCCATAAATTGCGCGCTTTCAAGTATAACAAGTGGTGGCGTTCTGACCTCAACGATCGGGCAGCAGGAAAACCTACATTTGTCTTATATATTACCGATTAATAACGAAGTCGTCGGTGAAATGTGAAGGGCAACCTATATCAAGCCAACCAAGCTGAATATCTAAAAAAAAAACATTTTATTTAATAGCTGTTGATCAGCTCTGCCAGGCTTATATCACACGACTGGTGATTTGTCTACTATTATTATTTAAATAATTATTAATGCCGGCGACGAGCATGTTTCACTTTCTATCGAAGACGGGTCACACTCATACTAAATGACTGTCCCAAGGTAAAACCCAGAATACGATTTTTATATGTATAAATATGCAATAAGCGTAAAACGTGTATTTTTAATTCAGTTGATGCATAACATCTTATGAAAAATCAATGATTTCAAATTCAACGTTTCTAAACGAAAAGGAATTTGAATGCTTAAGATTTGTTACATAAAAATAATGAATTATATAATTAAGAATTAAAGTGAGAATTAACAACATATTTTTTTTAAGATCCCATTAAATCATTGAACTGAAGACTTTTTTATTTTAACTCCTATTTACTGAATGTTTAAGTGAAATTGATCATTTATATAAAAAATAATATATATTTCACTATTACAATTTTCACTATTATCATTTGTATTTATATGCATAACAATAATAATATTAGCAAGTGATTCAACATTCATAGGTTGTTTTTTTAAATATTTATACATTTCTAGATTTAAATGATAATACAGTACACTGGTCTCAACCAATTGTGTTTTTCTGCATGTGATTGCATAAAAAAACAATTCGCCGATAAATTAATAAAATTTCAGATTTATTACACCTTAAATTTATTGAAATATTAAAATAACTAAATATCATAATATCACAATCAATTTCTGTTGATACAAAAAATCAATTGAGAAGAAAAAAGTCAATGGGGACTGACTTTTTCTTTTACAAAATACAAAACAAACTTGAATTATTTGTAGACAAACTTGCTCGCTCGAGTAAGCTCGAGTAAGCTGGGCAATTTTCATTCCATTGACGAAAAACCCAATGAACTTGAAGTACTACATTATAAATGTGGGTGAAGAGTTCAGTAATATCACGAATAAACTTTTTGTTGCATTTATTTATAAAATGATTTACTGTACGACATGTAATAATAAAATGACCTCGATATTTACTCGTAGTATTGAATTATTATACCATTATTGCTATAGCGAAAAAAAATACAATATACCTATATTATTAATGTTCATGTACTTGAATGATGATATGAAATGTTTATTCAGTTACGTACAATGTTAATTTAACAAAGTCTTACTGAAGGAATGACTGCGATTTCTGATTGTAATCCCACAAATTTCTAGTTAGGGAAAAATTATTTTACAATGTTATCGAATACCTATCTAAAAAACATGGAATAATTGAAATATATTATTTAATACAATAAAATACATTTAATTTTTTAAGAGTTTAAAAAAAATGAAAATTATAATATAATTCCGAGAATTTTCTTTCTCACAATTAAAAATCCAAAATAAATCATTTTATTTATACCGATTTTATTAAAGTCCTATAGTCGCTCTTGGGGTATTATAAAAATATTTTCATTGCATCGTAATCTAAACTTAAAAGTACATACTACGATATTGGTAAATTTAATGTAATGTAATAAATATAGTACATTCTAATATAATGTATTAATATTATTTTACTAAACTTGTAGATTATTATAACTGGTTTTCATAGCATTGCCTTGAAATTACTTGCATGACATAAATAATACCAAGAGTTAATTTGGAGCGTTAAATTATAATAATTCTGTGAAAAACCAAATAGGATTTTTTTATTAAAAGAAATATTAAGACACTACATGACTTTTTGATTTAAAAACGAATAATTTAAAATTTTCAACCAATTAATAACAGAAAGCAATATTTTGTAATATTATGTAATATTGTATATATTTCAGTATTCTACATAATATATATTAGGCACACATGCACTTGTAGCCTAAGCCTTTATTTTGTAAGGCCAGAGCTATAGGAATATTATAATATATTTTTTTTTTGTCTATTTCAGTGAAGTAATGATAAATAAATAATGAATTTTAATTTTTAAAAAGGGAACGGACACGCCTATCTTTCATTCTACAGTCAGTCAAGAGATGAAATTAAATTCGGTTGAGACATACAAACTACAGATCCCTTTTCTTCGGGTCTCTGATTTCTCGCAGTTACAGAAGTCCGACGGGAACTATACTCAAAACATATTCGGTTAATCAACAGGAAGAAAAGCTGGAATGGGACAAATCAAAGAACATGATGGCTGAGAGAACTTTATAACGGTAGGCTGTGATGGCGTTATGCTCCAGTAAATGAGGTATATTGAAGTACGAATTAAAACATTATAATTCAATAAAAAAGTGTCTACAATAAGATAAAAAACTGACCTTGATTTTAATCATTTAAATCACTTCAATATTGTTCGTATAACGTGTAGCAATATTTCAAAGTAGCGTTGTAGAATACTTGGTATCGTGATTCGTGATATTTCATTTCCAACCTACCAGACGATTATTTTGACAGAGCTAGACACAATAAAACTTAAAGTTCAGATTTAAAGATAGGCAGCAATAACCTTTCAATAAAATGTGAAGGATAAATCTAAAGTTTACTTTAATCGCGCTTTCTTATCAATAAATAATCACCAATTATTTTGTTATTGTAGATTATATCGTAATAAAAATATAGAAAAAATATCCTTCAAACTTCCGTAACACTGTTTTAAACTTTAAAAATTTATATTTGGTAGAATTTATTTGCCATTTGTTTTATGTAGATAATGTTAATATGTGTGGCGATAGAGTATCGCATATTGCAGGGACTATATATTTTTTTAATTTATGCCTGATTAGTCCATCACTAGATTCATAAGCTGACGACATTTAGTGGATGCGAATATATTACTCGCCATAAACTACATGTGATTCACATTAAAACAAATATATGAATTTATTTATTATATCATGTTTTTCTTTAAAATTAAGAGAATGAAACTATTATTATTAACAGGTGTTAAAAACATAAAAAGCGTTTTTAAATTAAATGCGATACAAAACAGGTATTGTGATCGTAATGGTAAAACTTTGTTGTTAAACGTGTGACCAATAAATATTTATTTTTTAGTCGGAATTATACATTATGTAAAGTCGTGCTATAAGGAATTAATAACGAGTTATTCAGAATGTAAGTTAGTGTGTTAGACGGAAAATATAACGAGAAATAACTCTGATGAATATAACACTCGCGTCTCGTGAAGGTTCCCTCTTGATCTAACTTGATCATATTTATTATCGTATAACAATTTAATTAAAAATTCATTTCACTTAAAAAATGGCTTTTAATTTTTTGATGATTTCACATTTGTGAAAGTTTTGCCATATGATGCATATTCATTATTCAATAAACTTATTTGCCAGAAAAAGTTCATACAGAAAATATAACGTTTTTAAAATTACATCCTTATATACGTGTACATAAGTTTACAATTGAGGGAGAATAATTATTTAGTAATGAAAAAAAAAACATTATTAGAACATTTCATAAAAAGTATAAAAATATACGAATATATATAAAATGTATGTTTTGTTAACAATAAATTCATAGAAGCATCCTCGTTTTAGCTCAGAGTACACTTGAATGTATTTTTTCTTTTTATAAAAGTGTCATAAATAAAAGGAAATAATTCTTTGTTCTTTGATATTTTGTTATTGCAGATATATTCTTGTGAAAATACTATCTACATTGTTGTTATTTTGGTAAATAGTTAGTGTGGCGCCACTGTCAGTTGTAATTCCACTTTCCGACATTGCGCCCAAGATTTATGCATTACGAATATTCCCCGCGGAGGCAGTCATTCCCCGCATTGCAAGATCAGCCCAGATCTGAACAACCAGTAATAGAAAACTTCTTCATATTTAGGAATTCCATTTTTAACAAACAGAAAATACGCACAAAATAATACAGACGCTTATCAAGGAATATCAGCAATGTATTCTATGACTTATAATATTTTTAGCTGAGTGCTGTATATGGAGTATTAATCTATTAACGTTATAAGACTACAGACCGGTATGATAAAGAAGTACCTCAAACCATTGAAATATTACTTAAAAAAAAGTCATTAAATGTAGATATACGATTTATTTTTTGTGAAATATTCATTCACAGATATTAATTTAGTATAAAGTGAATGAAAAACATTTCAGAAAAATATGTTTTTTTAGATGTGATAGATATATCATTTTTATTAAAAGGTTTCATGAGTTTCACTGATTTAATCCTACAAGTCAATGGGGGTCAATCAGATTTTCTTAAGAAAATCACATAGAAATAGATAACAAATGAAAAGCATTTTCTAAAGAAGGCCAATGACGAGGAATTGAGGAAATTTGTAAACGATCAAGATTATTTCTGACACATTACTCACGCCGTCATTAATGACATGACTTTAAAAACCAACTGACTAATTCTTGTTGCTAATACTGACTGTTACGGATATTAAAAAAAGGTTTGCCTTCAGCGTATTTCAGCTGTGTCATAGTCGCACTATAGATCAACGCTACTGATGTAAGAGAATGCTCAATATTGGCGAAATACTCTTGTTTCTGGTTCACGTCAGATTAGTAACAAAACCAACCACCGCATTGTGATCGAATTTGTCAACTTGATATAGATCATTGTGCAAGTGACAATTTAATTAAAGCACTTGAAACATGATATTGTTTTTATAATAGGCAAAAAATATCCTCCAGACACTTGAGTGCGTAAAATATAATTACGTGGCATGCTTGACACATATTTCTAGAAACTTATAACGTTACATTAGAAAACTTTTATTTGAAATTAATATTTTAAGGCGTAAATAAACGATCATAATTTCAAAATTTTCGATTGCTTAATTATGTGGTGATTACTTCAGGGTTCATATTTTTGAAATATATTTAATAATTGTAGTTAGTCGAATTTACCAATATATCAAACGGAAAGTTTGGTTTCATTTATTTGATATATTTTTAATCATACCTTGATTAAAAATAATATTTTCCCCAGAAGCGACGAATGTACTTTTATTTCTTCTATTAGTAATACAAATAGTGTCGAAAACCTTGTACATTATGTGAAATAATATTATTTTTTAAATATAATGCCATTTATAAAGTTAAACTCTTGTTGAGTATACTCATACGTTTGCAATATCCTTTATTGCAAAAATAAAAATGAATGTTTCGACATTTTAATGAAAATTATATTTGAATAGAAAGTGGAATACAATGAAAAATACTTTGATGTTATTTTAAGTCAAACTAAATATAAATAATTAATTTTTACCCAATTAAGAAGTGAAATGATTGCATATATCCTCATATTAATTATTCATTAGCAGCCAAGACGAAGTCTTGCATAATTCATTTCGTTCTTATAATTGGTAGCTGCCATTGTTAATGATATATACATTTTATAACAAACTCTATTTTCATTAACGAATTATAGTGATTTATATAATTACTAAAGCAATAATTTTATATGTATCTCCATAATTCGTAAAAAATACCATTAATAAAACTCCTTCAATAAATAAGTAATTATTATGAAATACAAGTTAGATTTAATTGAAAGGAAGTTAGCATTAAGGAATACATGGATGAAATATGTTTAAAAAATGTTAAATACATATTATCTACAATGAATTGTATGAGTATAAAAAAGAATAACAACTGCATATTTATGAACATACTTTCTTCTTTTTGTGCTACTACATGTAGACCTTGGCCGCTTTAATTTTACAGATCATGAAAAAACCAGAATTAATACTTTTTTACACTCATGGGTGATATAATGACTGTTTTTATAATGTTTTGATTATTTAAGCCACCAAGAGACCTAATTTTTGTTATTAGTTGCAGCTTTAAATATAACTTTAATGAAAACTTGATCATAAGCTTGACAAATATTAAATTACTATATCCTAATCAAACACGAAACTATTATATCCTTTCTAAAAAAAATCTTAGATTTCATGGTATATTTTCATTATCTCAGGAATTTAGGAACTCAATAATTTATCTTTAACGTATTATATATGGAAAGGTTTTTTTATTTAATAAAAAACTATGTATGTTCGAAAGTCTATGTATTTCATTGAACAGCCAATATTAGTCTTAAATTCATACACCATTATTGTCAAAATTGTTAGACCTTTCATGGGGAAATATTGATAGAAGACAATAGGCAAATCTCCTAGTTAGCTTTGATTACGTGAAATTTGCTGCAAAAAAATTTATGATTGCGGGATATTATATATTACAAAAATAAGTGGTAAAATGTTGACTAGCTTTAAAAAAGTACTATTTAATAAACAATTATTTAAATCAATTTAAAACAGAGTGCATTGACAAGTGTCATTTTAGATCATAAACTAAAGGTAATTAGATAGGCGCCTCGTAGGTTTGCACAAAACCGGCCACTATTACACTTAATGACACTATGTGTCAATTCCTCGATTTGTGTCAACCGATAAACTAATTAACCGCAATGCAATAAAGTATCAAAATATGAATTGCCGAAAAGCACCGGTTCACAAGTCGCGGCCTTGCTCCAAGACGGCGAAAGTCGCGCTCCTGCCGCCCAGCAATTTGTCTTGATACAACTACTTATATGATGTATTCGGCATTACACAATGCACCAAAAGTTTGAAGACTTCGATAGCTTCGATCATTTGATTAATCCGTTTGGCAACACTTGATTTGAGTTACAACCATTATAAAAAAAACGAAATAGTGGGGCTGCATCAGAGAATTTGATAATATTCAGCCAACTGTATCTGTAGTTGGCTCAACTTTTTTTATATTAATCTCATAATTATAAAAGCTCCCGCGTAAACTATGCAATCAATTAAAAAAATATATACTTTCTAAGCTATTAAAAAATAAAATAATACGACAAAATTTCCTTCTTAGACATACGACAGTGAATTCGAAAAACTATTTGAATGCACGTACAAGTCAAGAGAAAATCTACAAGTTACATGATATAATAGTAAAATGACACTAGTTTTTAAATCAATTAATTAAATAAATAAATAAAATTAAAATTAATATATATATATTGAGTTATACAATCATAATCCTGATATACGAGTATGTAAAAATAATAATTAAATATATACGAGTACATATATATATATATTTTATTATACACCATATTATAAAGTTAATTTTTTATTCATAAATATCCACATTATGAGTTTTAAGTCATTCCTATATTATGGAAAATTCATAATTATTATAAACAAAAATTCTAACTTTACGGGTATTATGATATATTTATCTATTGTATCTTTATCAAATACGTATTATTATTTTAAATACAGTTACATATATATTTACTTATAATATATCATTCCAAAGTGTGATTTCAATACAGAATGAAAAAAATATCAGCTAATCGCTGAAAAATTGTCACATCAAAAAATCACATATATTGAGAGTATTTCTGTACGGCAGATTTGTAATGTTATATTAAAGAATGGACGCTAACAGCAATTGTCGAAATGTAAAATAAACTATTAAAGTATATCAACAATATGTTCAACTCACAAAATTGTACACTTCATGTTGTCGACTGTCCCGGGTATCGGCAGAGAAAGAGTCGAGTGGTCGAGAGGCGAGACCGCGGCTGGGCCCAGGGAGTGGGGGGGGGTGGTGGGGAGAGTGGCTGCTACGTCACTAGAGACTCCTCGACTTCTTGTCTTCTTCTTCACGGTGGACACTCACTACGCGGTCAGACCTCCAACTGTTCCGTCCCGGGCAGCCATGCATCTATTTATAATTTCACCAGAATATTTAACAGGGCCCGGTAGACGGCAACACCAGACGCTTCGCCATTAAACCTGGCACGAGGGTAGAAAATCAGTTTCAATAACAAACTGGATTACCTATTATGAACATCAGCTACAATAAAAACGCCGCCAATTTAGCTGAAAGGCGTGACAGACCTAGAAAAAATAAAAATGATGATTGCATTATCAATCAATTCTAGTATGAGTGTCACGATGTAATTGAAATTATTGTATGTTTGGAAGACCTGGAGGAAATCCAACGCTGATTGAACGCACCAAAAAAAACAACAAAAATCTTAAGCAAAAAAAGAAAAATTATATCTTCCATATTTTCTCAGAAGTGTGATTGATATGCGATCAGAACTGGATTAGATATTCAGTAAAATTTTGATTTTCATAAGTCAAGAAGCTCTAAATATAAGCATAAAATTTAAAAATACTCGTGCCTCGGTTAATGAGCGATTAATCTCATTGCGGAAAAGTTAATAGCCCATAGCAATTAGTCAGGTTATTCGTAGTTGAAAGACAATCATCCAGTAAGCATTCATGGTTAAGTCCCGTTAACAGGTTAGCTACGTCTTCGTGAACTATAATATAGTTTTCAAAAATATTCATCATTAATTGATGAATTTAAGATTACCAGATAGGTAACCGTACATTTTAATAGTATACTTAAAATTGGCGAAAGATAATGTAAATAATATATTTTTACGTTTAAAACAATAATTTTGAAGCCATTTACAATTTTGCATAAAAACCATGAACACATTTATGTTGACTTCTCATTTGTTTTGACTGTTATGTGCATATGAATGTTATTATAAATATTATATACTTTGACGTTCTACTTTATATTACATTTTCCCAATAAGTACATTAAAAAAAACACGGTACTAGATTACGCTTATTAGGAATATAAAATATAATATAGGAATGAACTTACAACTTCGACATGCGTTGGTGAAATGCCTTTGTAATTTTTCCATGGACAACAAAAAGTGGTCCAAGTGAATAATTCTCAATCTCGATTATTGCTTAGATTAACGTCATACTGAAAAATATCCGTAGGACAAACGTTGTGCAACAATTGAACGAAACTAGAAAAAAACAAAAGTTATCCGAATAACAAAATAATTTAAATATCGTTCGAAATTTGAATATTCTATCAATACATTTTATAAATGTACATATTTACCTTCTAAGTACCTCGACTCTTAAGAAATATGATGCTGTTCCAAGCGCACTTTACATTTGGAGCTGGTATCAGCATTTATGCTATTTAACAATCCAAATCCTCTAATCTAGTCACTTAGTATTTAATTTAGTATAAATTTATTTAGAGCTTCGCTTACATCGAGAAAAGTTTCTTATATATTTAACAGAAATATATTTTTATTTTCACATCCACAGTACAACATCCATAGTACTTTAATTATTAATATCAATTATGTCATGTAGGAAGTAGATACGGATTTTAACGCCATATTTTTATCATATATATACGAGTATGTTATCATATTAATGCCATTTATTAAAAGATTATTTTCTAAATGCACCTCTGCTTATATTTTGTATTATGCAAATAGTCCTATCATTTATGTATCACAATATATTAAATGTGACAGTGTGTGCGTCCATCAACCGCTTCAGGAAGTGTTTGGACATTACGACTATCTTGAAAGCGGCAATTATTTATTGACAAAATATTATGCGCAAGCCTTCACTTGGACCAAAAGTTCATTGCAAGCTTAGACTAATGACATATTATTACAGACTAACAAGTGAACCTTGCTTTATTTCCTAATTCAATTATTTCAACCTTGAATTGGAACATTTGGCAATAATGTATCTTACATGAGACCGATGATTGTAAATCGACTCAGTGACTTTATTTCATGTTAGCTAAGTAAGGCAATGTGCAATAACAATTAATGGAGAAGTAATTACCTATAACATTGGCATAATATACTTAAATATGAATAAACAATTTAATTGGACTAAATTATTATAACAGGTATATATTTTAAAGAAATTATATGACTTGTACTGTTTAGCATGAATTTATTAAATGATTTCTTAATTAGGTCAATAAATAAAATGCAACATTCTTATTTTTAATTCGAATATTTTATTCTAATATATTTTATATACATAAAATATGAACGTTATAATATGTAATATTTCAAGCTATGAATGTTAAAATAATATAAACACATTTTTTATTAATTGTTGAGCACATTGAACAATATTCTTTATTGCTGTGTTGCTCACCACGAGCCAACGGTGAAGGGAATAACGTAATGCAAGGTGAATCCTGTCGGCAAGCAAATTGCTCCCTCGATAAAATAATCCTCAGTATATCTTCAATAAGTTACAGACTGCCTTCTAAGGATGTTATGCTAATGATATTGTATATTCATTTACCTACGTAATGTAAGTGGATGTAAATATAATTTTAGGTTGACGTTACAATATATTATTGTAATTTAATTATAATGATATTTGTAACATGTTCAAACATTTATTGCTGAAAAATCTGTTACGTGTTTAAGAAAAAAGGAATTCATCAATCATTTGAAAACAATATTTTTAATATTGACATTACATAGAAGGAAAATAATTAAAACATCATATTAATAGTAAATTCTTAAAACAAAACAATAGTTTTGTGTAATGGTTTAATTAGATTCAAATGACGCAAGTCTGTAATATCCGTAACGCACTTGTTTCTATTAACATAATATGGCGTTGCCAAAATGCATAATATTGACCACACTTGTATGTAATTAACTTAGGCAAGGCTTTTACTGCGAACAAAAACCCCTCAAGGTTTCACAACTAACATTAATGACTGTGTCTTATAAATCATTGATCAGAAAACTTTTACTGTAATGCATTAAATTACAGAAAACAAACTTGTTCCGCTTTGTGTTTAGATTGAAATTACATGATTATACAAAGAACTTATTAATGTTTTATTATTTCAAAATATATGTTCGATTGTATTTGAAATGATGATTAAAACTAAATAACTTCTTATGTTTTCACGGCCGGATTTGATATTGTGGCTTTTGGGTTTAGCCGTGTGTGGCGAATTTCTTCTATCCAATATTTCGACCCCTGCAATGGCGGTCGAAATATTGGATATAAGAAATTCGTCACACACGGCTAAACCCAAAAGCCACAATATCGATGATTAAAACTTTATGTACTTTGAGTAAAAAGATAACTAATCTCTGTTCATTAAGTACACATGTAATTATAACGTTTTTTCATTACGAAAATTTTTCGTACATATATTCATTAATTAAATTGGTTAAAAAAGTTTTGTACAACCTTTTGCGGAATTTATAAAAATATATCAATCAATATATGCAACTTTTTATAATAGACTCGTATAATAACTGAAGCTGGACATTAATGTTATTGAACCAAGAACTTGGAAGTCAAATGATGTTCAATCAATAGAAAAATAGTAAAATATATATTTAAAAAAAAAATGTTCTTTATTATATTTATAATTTTATTTCTAGTTTTCATCGAAAATTGTTCAGCATCTATAAAAAATATATATCACAGGTAATTATTATGTTACTTGCACTTTTACATTTCATATCTTTTACCAATTTCTTAACAACGAATAACAGTTTGAAATAATATTTTTTTATTAATATATCATCAATATTATTCATACAAAATGGCGCTTGGCCTCCTTTTACAGATGAAGCGCTAATGGCAGAGCTTGCGATGCGCTGGCATTACGTAATGTATTAATGCTTTTGATTGTTAGATCCACTCTCACTTATAATAATATATACTATGACTATGTATCACCAAGGAGATACTATTGTGAATCTTTTGGTATAGTGAGAGTTTTTTTTTTTATCAATAACTAGTTTTGATTTAGATTCGATCGGTCCCGAAAAACAGTCAATATTTTCACCTCCGCGTAAATCTGCAGGTATCCATAAATAGTATATTGTTTGAATTATCGAAAATATATAAGTGCTTAAACTAAATTATCGAGGAAAATAAATCTTAGAATTTTCATTAATCTGTGTTTTGTTCATAATATAATACTGATAGAATTAGTATAACTCTCGTATCGAACGCATATTAAATTATACTTCATGTAATCGAAGGTAAACAATACAAAGATGTATGCCACAAGAACAAGCCGGTTTTATCAAAGGGAAAGGAACCCGGAAACCAATAATTAATATAAGACAACTGATACAAAAAAGTGATTGCAAGTATTAGTTGTGTAAGGTAAACTTGTAAATTTAAAGAAGTACATGTGACAGGGATTACACGATAAGTATATCAAGTGACCTAGAGAACTTCGTGAACAAACGGATTAGAGCAAAAGTATGTTTATTTATATTTTATCACATTGCATGTTTAGATTTGAAGGCAAATTTATTTGTGATGTTAGAGTGGCATTAATAATAATTGGTCAAAACAAAGACTAATCTAAATAATATTAATGCCCAAGGTCTCATTACAACATGATGTAATTTTTACCTTAAAGCAAATGATTTTCAACAATCAAAATGCAATATTCCCTCTTTCATATTCGCCATGTAGTTAGACATATCGTCGTCATGAATTTTTAAGTTCTTTCATCCGCCATAATCTTCGCCTCCTTACATGGTGGATGTTTTCCGGAACTCCTGATTATGAAGAAAAGTGTTTTACAGTGTAAATTTAATATCATAACAGATTTGATCATATTATATTAATATTTAATTCACCCCTTAATTATTGTATCGATGGGTGATAATTTCATTTTTTGTTTTGGCGTTTCCTATTTTTTTAACACTAAAACATTATGTATAAGCCACTGTTTCGTGCCTGAGACAGAGAGTTTATAATATCACCGCAGGCACCAAACAGGTTCACATTAAAAGTATCGTCATTTTTTTTTACTTTTGTTACATCAATAATCGCTTGATGTCACACTTTAACCTATTCAGACACACTCTATATCTTCATATTGATGTGGCCAAGTAGACATGTTACATGCAATCATATATTTACAATATTTTGATAACATTTTGATATCTCTTTCTTTGCTATATCAGGAGATCCGGCTTAAGTATATGCAGTGCACCTAGACCTAGTCATCGCATAACCTTTTTGGTCAATATTTTGTTTAAAATTTTGTTCTTAAAGTTTAAATGAATTCTCTCTTTCAGAGGCTAAGGAAGTGTTCACATTCAAACAATTATTTTTTTACTTACAGAATATTTAAAAATATGTGTGTGAGAAGAATTATTTTTTATTGACTTTATTAATTGAAGGCAACTAGTCTAAAAAAAATATTTGTATTACAATGTACCTACCTAACAGCTAATCGTCCTTAGTTAATAACCAAAACATTTTTTTTGTTCTAAAATCTAAAGCAAGGCTAATATTATTTATAAATTGATTAGCTTCCCGTTTATATAGCGATACAAAACATTTTGATAAATTGTCATATTAGAGGTTAAATATTTTTTATAGAGTCCTCAAAAATGTATGATTAACTGTATTGTATTATTTTTATATTATCTACTTATAAAGGGTGATTTTTAAATAGCAATAGAAATTTTTTTCCAAAAAAGACACATCAAATTAAGAAAAATGCATAAAATCTTTATTTGAATCGATAGTACAGCCCATATAATTTAATGTTTGAAGATTGTTTTATTCAAATGTTGACCGCAGCTGCGCCTCAAATGGTCCATCCGCTTAGTCCAATTTTGGCATACACTTTCCAACAGTTCGGCCGGTATCTCACGAATAAATGCTTCAATGCTGTCTTCCAATGCGTCAATCGAAGCGGGCTTGTCAGTATAGATATGAGCCTTAACATAGCCCCACAAAAAATAATCTAAAGGCGTTAAATCGCACGATCTAGATGGCCAATTGACCGGTCCCAAACATGAAATAAATTGTTCACCGAACTTGCCACTCAATTGGTTTATTGTTTCGCGTGCTGTGTGGCATGTGGCACCGTCTTGTTGAAACCACATGTCATGCAAGTCAAGCTCTTCGATTTTGGGCAAAAAAAGATTGGATATCATCTCACGGTAGCGCTCACTATTCACAGTTACGTTGCGATTCGCATCATCTTTGAAGAAGTACGGTCCAATGATACCACCAGCCCATAATCCGCACCAAACAGTAACTCTTTCTGGATGCATTGGTAGCTCTTGCAATTCTTCTGGCTAATTTTTACTCCAAACCGACAATTCTACTTATTTACGAATCCATTCAGCCAAAAATGAGCTTCGTCGCTGAACACAATTTTTCGATAAAAATATGGATGAATAAAATTCAATGATTTGCAAGCGTTGTTCGTTTGTAAGACGATTCATGGTTAAATTATAGACCAAACTGAAGATGTTTGACAGTGACACAAAACACGAAACGTACGTGAGCTGTCAAAATCAGTGTTGCCAAAAAGAAAATAGTATAAAATTCACCCTTTATAAAATTATATTTTTCTAAATTGAGGTTTTCTCTATAATGTTTTTACCAATTGCCATGGCATTCGCCCCCAATGTCTGACTCCTAGAGTTAAACTAAGTGCATTCTATGAAGAGTTTTGTGACAGTCTTTCAGAACGGTGAGAGCTCAAGAGGCCTGAAGAAGAGGCAGTTGTATTTTACGTTCTGAAATGACCCCGCAGAACATGCCTCAGCTAGGTCCACCTCTGTATCTTGACAGACTGTATGATGAGACAATGCCGTGTCTAATTCCTAATATTCTGCGTAGGCACCTATTTTCGAAACCCATTGTACGTTTTGATGGGTTTTAGCTGTAAATTTGCGTTCGGCATTCCCAAAGCGGGTACTGCATTCCCTCTGCATCAACTTGTAAGCCAAGATATTTTTAGCTCTCGAACCTGTCAATGTTCTGACCGTGGTGAGTGCTTTATTTGTATCTCAACAGGCGTTGTTGAAATGCAAATAAGGTTTCCTTTACGTTTATCCTCATTTACAATAACAAATAGTATGCTTGCAACCTGATGATGATGTCTGCAGATCTCGAGTGAGGTGTTGGATGATGACGCTGTCATCAGCGTACTCCAAGCAGATATTGAGAGAGTCATTTACAGCCACTTCTCAATCTGATGATACGATGACTTGTATTGACTTGCAGGAGATGAAATTCACAAGAGTCATGAAGAGAAACGAAGCTAGTTTCGCAGCTTTATCGCACGACAGTGGAAACCTCTATAATGTTTTATTGTTTTTCTATAAATTGAATGTTTTGTACATTTTTTATTCATCTGTTATGATAATTATGTTTCAAATAAAATATGTTTGCATAAATATCGTTGAATATTCAACGATGGCGTGCGCGTTAAACCTTGTACAAAAACTCTTATATGGCTTAATAAAAATATTAACTGAATTTATAATAAAGTACAGTTTTCGTTAAAAGATATTTGAACGTTCATATAAAATTTAATTATTTTTATATTCTTAGGATTTAATAAGTTAATTTTAAACTTAACTGGAATCGTGTATCACGAAATTTAACAAATGAAACTGTAATTTAAGTATTGTAATAATATAGCAAATATTTATTACAAACTATTATTCCACCCTATTTTGAGCCAAAATGAAGAGAAACTGAGAAGACTCTTATTTTCATGAGGTAGTTTATGTCACTGTGATCAGTCATTGCTGTTCAATATTTGGACATTATTAAGTTTATTAGCTAATTTGTTTGTGTTGCGTAATTTTTAATATGGTGGAAAATGACTTAAGGCTTGAAAACAAATTTAATCGATAAATATGACCTTTCTCTATTAAAAACCGGTTTGTAGGGCTACCGGCACCTTTTGACACAATGCGAATTATACCTTGATTTGAGTGAAAATCACTTCCCTAGTCACAGGGATTACAAACTCTTCGCTTGCGGGCGCTATGAAGCCTAAGAACCAATGTATGCCCCCGTGAAATATGTTCCGTTCATAAGGCCGGGAGTTGTCAGATGTTACCAATCATTTTTGATTTGCTACTCTAAGAAAATTGAAAATAGGAAATTTCAAGATTATTTTGTCGTATTGTTTTAATTTAATATTTCAAGACGCCCTAATGATGAAATTTTGGCTCATAATTTGGTACACAGTAAAATAAATTAGAAGACAGCGAGACAGCTGAAAATCGATGTTGGAGACATGATTCTTATTGGATTTTGAAGGTCAAGCCAAGATCATCCGAGGCAAAGTTATGTCATTTAAAAAAAAGGAGATTGACTGATAATTCCAAAGCTCCCGAAACATTTGGTCTTAAGAGGCAGCTTAACCCATAACAGGTTCATTTTATCCCAGTATTAATTTGAACATCAGTAAATGTTTAACCAGGATCAAGTCATCTGACTTTGGCAATAAGTGTAATGAATTCTTGACAATTCAATAATAAATACCACAACTCTAAAATTCCTCCCACTATTAAAAGCTCATAAATATTTATATATACATATATATATATATAGTATCGCTGCATCCCATTATCTAAGGCCGACCTTACTTCTAGACGTGTGCCATACCAAACAGTCATTTTAATAACCGTAATCGTTCTTCAGTTCGTTTGATTCAGACTCCAACCTTGAATGTGCTGTTTCGCAAAAAGTTACTCCCGGTCTACATACTCCGAGGCATCCCGTGACTGAAAATGTGCAATCTGCAGCGCCACGATCGGCGGTCGAACGGGACTCCGCGTCTCGCTAAACATAAGGTCAACCGCATTCTTAAACAATACACTTTCACCACGAGGGGGCGCGGCGGTGGTCAGAGGCCAACTAAAGATCTTCTAAACTTCTAAAGGTTAACTCAAGTCAGCTTAAAGCTTCAGTGCGGAAAGAAATCCTAAGCTAATTCAACATAAAATCCTACACAATTCCCAAAGCAATCGTTTCTCACTATCCTCAATTTAGTAACACAATAGGAATTATATTGCGTTGATTACATCATTCACAGTTTACCCAGTAAAATTATTTTTAATCATATTAATAAGAATTTTATATATTTTTTTGTATAAATATTATCAATTTCGGTAGGTTGAAATATTGGCAAAGTTATGTTGTTGATTTAGCAATAAAAATAATCTGATAGATGTCTATAGTAAAATATTTTATGCCAGCAATTAAATTTATATATGAATTCTCCTTTCCTTTACATTTCTTAATTATAGGTCAACACATTTAGGTTTTTTATATAATATCAAATAATATATACAATTTTCTTTACATAATGATACAATTATGTAATTTAATATACTTATTATATTTATATATATATAATGTGTAAATTTAAAATGAACAACATTTTTCATTTCACTACTTTATCTTCAACGATCTAAGAACATTCAACAGTCGGGCGTTAAATTTCTGAAACCAATACTAAATCTTTTTTTAAGGAAGCTATATTATTTAAGGCCTTTTAACTTTCATCCATAATTGTAGCTGATGATAAAATATCTCATAATATACTCCTTAATTGTATAAATAAGTATTGCCCTTTATATAAGAAAATAACAATGAGTAAGTATTTAAAAAGGATTTTTCCCGCAACTTGAAAATATCTTACAAATAAATTATAAATTAATATTTTTCATTTCCATTTATATTTAATTTCTTATTCAATATTTCAAAAATACAAATGGATATTTTTCGCCGTAAATAACTCTATTAATACATTTTTTCCTGTTTTATAGAGTCACCAAATATCAAATTGTGTGCAAAAAATACTATAAACCATAGAATTGATCTAATTGTTTTATTAGATAATATGAATACTTATTTTTTATGCATTTCCTAAAAATATATTATTTTAAATGAAAAATATTATACATGAATTGAAAATTATTACATGTATCAATTATTTATTTATTTAAATTTCATAAAAGTGTCCACCTAAGCAAAAAATTAACTTAACCAAAGAAACATAATGACAATAAAAATCGAGATGGATTATTTATTACTTACTACGTGCACAGTAAACTGACAAAGCCTACATTTTTTTTTTTACATATTTCAAGGTTTATTAATTATCAGAAAAATTATCTATTTTTTCACGTAATAATTTCATATATGGATTCAGAAAAAATATAAAACAATGTATAGTCGACAATAATTTATTCGTAATATTTTTAATTACATATTTTTTTCTGAGAAATACATATGTTTCTAAGTTATTTGAATATAACTATTATTATATAATTGATTATAATTTCAAAACGTTTCTATTAAATGACAAATATTAGTAAATATTTAGATCTTATTAACAATAAATATGTTTTTTAAAGGTCCTTTTGTGTTGAATACATACACAGTAATATATTTCATAAAGCTTACATGGAAATTATTAAATAAGATTTGGATTAAGTTGCGCTTAAAATTTCAGTTTTTATAAGTAAACCCTGATCGAGAGGAGTGGAGATCGAGATGCAAGATTTTGTTGCTGCAAACCAATCCACCGGATTGATACTACGAAGAATAAGTAAACCCATACAGGAGAGAGCATCAAGTGAGTTCTCTGATCTGACCCTCAACAACGCTGCATGCAGATAGGGTTTGTGTAGAGGTTACACATATTATATATGTCGTATATGAATCTGTTTCCTCAAGATATCCAGACTATATGAGTGAGGTAACACAAATACTGAAAGAACATTCAAAAGTTTTCCAATTATGTTTAGGAATAAATGCTTGTATTTCAGTCGACACACATTAATGCGTACGACGAGTGTGAGTCTAATCAAATACGCATGGAGTCTATTTACTGTAAGTCTGTGGAGGAGCAGAAGCAAGCTGATGTTGTTAAATTTGACATATTTCATCGTTTTTTTTTTGTTATAATAAACACATATTCTTAGATCAAATCAGTCAGTATAGTTTTTTTGGCTTCGTAAAATTATCTGACTACGATTAGTGGGTAAATTTTATGAGAGTAAAAAAAACTCTCCTTAATGAAAACATTGCAAAAAGCTTTGAGAATAAGCGAGTTCCTTGTTAATAGTATATTAGCAGGCCAAATCTGTGCAGAAAGGATTCAGTATTTTCACAAGAGCAATGACCGTTGTAATTGCGGCAGAAAAAGAGTTATTGGACGAGTTCACATTCGTGTTCCAAGCGTCTAAGGCTAGATGTTTAAAAATCGATGAAGTTATCGTTGTTATTTTTGAAGAAAATGGGTCATGATTGTGTGAAAAATGAGGCTGCTGTTATATTTAACAGACAAGGCGGAGTAAACTGTGAGTAGCGGATCACATCCGTCCAGCTGTAGAACGTTGCCACACAAGTGGCGAAGCAACCAAAGCACATGATGAAAAACGCAACTACAAAATCACATTGTGTGAACAACTTCAGATAGTTTAAAGATCCCTTATACGTGTCATCATTACAACGAAAATCACTACTGATTGAAGGAATATTTCTTTTAATAGTATTGTGTTTTGTATTACACAAATGTAATGATTTTTCAGCATTTATTTTTAGTAAAAAGTCTTTTTCACTGTGAGCGCATGAGTTTTCTTTTTTTTCATTTGATAGGTTATTTGGATTTAATCGGTTCTGTTGCTCTGCGGCACGCAATTTGTTATTTCTTAGAAAGAGAAGTTTATTGTAGAAGAGAGGAGGAAAGATGAACATCAGAGGACCGGTAAGGGTGCTTCCTATGAGACCCATGACAAGGTCAAACCGAGGAACTGTCTCTCCCAGGAATACTGCAAAAGCCACAACGCAAGCGCGAATGATGCAACGCTTGGAAGAAAAATCTGAAAAATAAACATAAAACTATTCAAAACAAAGAATGACTAAACACAAAAGTTATAATCGTATAAAGCGTATCATATATTTTCAATAAGGCGTCTCTACAAACAACAAATCCCAAGCAGTACAAAAAGAAGATTATGTTATATTTGACCAATGAGTTTAAGTTCTGTCTTTTTATTAGACGCAATGAAAAATCATATTGGACATATAAATATTACACCAAAAAAAGAAAGAAAAATCACAAGCAAAAACAAGTAACATATACTAATGATGCGTATTATATATACGATTAACATATTTTTTTTTTTATGTAAACACATACAGGAGAATACCGACAGATGGTGATAGTAATTTTTTGTCTCATCTGTGGAATTCTATGACGCTTACCATGGTGTATATGGCTAAACGCTGCATGTGGAGTGTTGATCCGCCAACGTCATAGACTACAGCCCGAGATTCACGCATCATCCTTTATTATTACAGGAATCTACTATGAATGGGTGGTCTTCACGGGACGACTTTTGTCTACCACCAATTTTAATTGATAGGCTATGACTGACATTTTACGGGTGATGGATCAAATTCACACCAACCGGGGTATATATTTTCATTAAATTTTCACAGCATGTTTTTTCATTCTCAACCATTAAATTGGGAAATTCTTTACACTCATTCATTGTAGAGTAATTTTTATTTAGTTCATTTCAATTTACTAAATTTTGGTTAGCTAAAATACAAGTAACCAGGCCAGACGAAAAAATGTTTTACTACGACGCAAATAGGTACAACAATATTTAAAAATTCAATGATCCACGAACATAACAAATATCATACCATAAAATAATTAATATAAATAAGATAATAAAAATTAAATTAATTTTCAGGTGCATAATTGAAAAAATACAAAACGCTTATTATATCATAAAGCATTAATCAGCTATCGCAGAAATTAAAAATATTTTTTAAGACTCATTGCTTTTTTGTATATCTTGATTTTTACAATTTGCATATACACAACCGCGAAATAAAGAGATTTTGCGTAGTGCATTTGTATATTTAAGTTATTGTTGGTTTATACCTCTTGATATTCCAAGCTTGTCTTCAATGTGTTGGAACAGAGGCGAACTGCCGACAGCGCTCGATAAGCACAGTTGAAGAGTCACTAGCAGCACCACTGAGTATAGCGGGTAGCTGGCTGGGAGACCTGACATTGAACGTTATAATATGGTAAAATAACAATGTCTCTATAGTATAAAATAAAGCAATGAAAAACCAAGTCTTATAGTTAGGTAATTAATCTTCTCTTTAATAGCACATCCATTCCCAATTTAAAGCATATGATCAGAAGCTGTCTCAATCAACGTGAAATGTTCAACTTAAAGTTTTACGGAATCCATAACCAGTGGTCTTGTAGAACTACAAGATGCTTAAATAAACTACATCTATACCTTATTCTCTCCTTAATGGCCACTATACAATCTAGACAAAAAATATATGTAATGGGGACACAATCAATACATATTTTTTGAAATATTTATGAACGTATTAAAACGTATATAATAAATGTTAAAACCTTTAAGTACAAATATGCAATGTTTTGAGATAATAAAGTTAGCTTTTGATGTATAGTGTAATTATTTGGAACACATGTGAGCTGGACGAATGAAAATAAACAGTTGAGAATTCACTATCAAATTCAAATCTATAAATTTAGAAATCGCATTTTTTATACCTTGCAAAATATTCGACTTTATATTCATTCCATAAGTGTGTGATGCTAAAATTGTTGTTACTGCAAATATAAATCCGGAAACTAGAAAAAATAGCATCAAATATTAAAATATCAATAGTCAAAAAGTTATATAATTAGTGTGGTAATTTTAATAAACGACGACCAAAGGAAATTAAAAGTGTAAACACATTTAAAAAAATACCCATAAAGCCTCCGATTATAGCATTATTAATCTTTGAAGTCTCTTTCATATCAACTTGAATCGTCAACAGCATAGGATGAATGTCGAACTGAAATATGAAAAATCAAAATGTTAGCTCCGTAAAACGTAGTCACGTAAAACTCTATTAATTTATTTTTTCGTTATATTTTCTTTTCAATTTCCAGTTATTAAATATTATTAAATATTGAGTAACCTGAAATGCAATAATTCCGTAAGCTGTTAAAACATCTTGAATATAAGGTATTGCGGGAAATGAATTATCAGTGTTGTATGATGGCCTATTATCACTTAGGATACAGTAGCATGTTATGATTGTAACACTGCTTACTATGATAACTGAGACAACTGATAATAATCTGAAACCATAATATAAAAATAGTCAACTATCTATATGTTCATAATTCAATTATGAAACAAATATTGTACTTATTTTATGAGTATTTACTTACTTCATATCTTTGGGCGATCCTAACCACATTATTGGGCACAAAAAGACACCAATTATTATTAACCACCAGCAGAATGAAAAATTTAAATTATAGTGGGTCAATTTTAATCCCAAAAGTTGTAAATTCTGTGAAGCTAAAAAATATGTTTGATAAAAGACATGACACATTTTATAAGAAGAATAAGTATATATTTTTATTATACTCACATAATACTCATAGCTAGTTTTATATCAAGTTGATCAAATATATTACCAGAATAGATTATATAATTTATGTACATTACCAATAAAATATCTGATTTATCAGTTAGAACAAAAATAATGTGACAAGTATTTCAAAGCTCACCGACAAGTAGATTTGGTATTCCTCCTCCAAAGATGGTAGCATCAAGAAGTACTGTCACGAAGTTGCTCATCCTTGGTCCAAAAGTTATTTCGGCAAGAGCGGCATAAGGAGACCTAATATTATTTTTTATAAGAGTCATTAGACGTTTAGAGTTATGCCGCTATTACCAAACTCATCAAAGAAATTTACATACAAATAATATGTTTTTAACTAACCTGTTCTTCTCCACTATCATTGGATGTATCTGCTCGGCAATTGACCAACTACGTCCCAATAATATTGCCGTGTAAATTTGCAAAGAAAATACAAATAATACAACGGGAATACCAAAGACACCTTAAATGTAAAGTATACTTGTATATTGTTAACAGGTTATTTTTTAAAACCTCTAAATGGATCAATACACAAAACATATCCCTAAGATTAATTACAATAAAATTTTAATTATGATTCAAATAATATTGACAATTAAACTGAGTTTAATTCGATATTAAGTTTTTATTTAAACACACACAGAAGAATACCGACAGACGGTGATTGGGAGATCTAACTTTTGTTTCTATGATGATTTACATGTTTAGAGATCCCTTAACGCTGTCTGTGTTTATTCATCTGCCAACATCGTTAATCTAAAGACCGGCATTCCCGCAGCGTCTATTTCAGCGAGGACCGTGATGACTAGTGTTCACGCGTCGACTTTTGCTTAACACCAAAATTTAATATAATAAACATTTTACGGGTAAGGGATTAATCTCCCACCAACCTGGGATATTAATTACGCTGATAATTACGATCGAACCCACGATATCTGGTATGGTAGCCAATCAATTTAACTCTAAAATAAGCCTTAAATAAGCTATCAAAAACTAAGGTAATTTATGTAAAAAGTGGTATAGACCGTGGAAACTAAATTGAACGTTTACTAGCGCCTACACCGCAAATTTATTATTGTGTGCTTACCCTGCGAAACAGTTAACTTAAAAAATTAACACTTAGAGATAAATTTTCAAGCATAAAAATAAACACTTGCAGATTAACTACGATTTATGCTTGACGTTTTTTGCCGAGAACATAAAATTGAGGAATGTAAATATTTTCTAAGCTCGTGACCGGCATTTCGATAGATAACCTAATTTACGAATATAAAAACATCAAAAAAATATGTTTTATGTACAATTCTCTACTAATTAGAATATAACCTTGCAAATAGCAATGAAGAAACCAAACATGTTCACGTATAATATCTGTACAAATACTAATAAAAGATGGTTTTAAGTCGCGACTGTTTTTCCACATCTTCGGTAATGTTAACTTAATAAGAGAAAAATAATATAAAAGCAAATTATGCTTTAAAAACATATTTTCGCAAAATTCTAAATTTTCGTCGATTTTCCTAATCACAATCGCTTTTCCAAAAGCAGAATCAATATATTTTTCAGCAAATCTTTTACCAATTAAATTTATTAAATATTGAGTATATTTAAAGTTTTTATACATATATAACTATGTATAGAAATTAAATATAATATAAATACCACAGGAAATCACGGCCTTTGGTAGCGCCACAACCGGAAAAACTCCGAAAAGATCAACAATGCACAAAATTGTAAAGAATACCGAGAGACCCCCGGGGGATCTGTAAGAGGACTCATTAGTAATTGATTTGGATTCAATTGAGTCATAATTTGGCACTTTTGAATTCGGAACAGAAATCGATTTGTCGACCATTATTATGATACATCACAACGGTAATTTAAATCAATAGCTAGCCAATTTGTGATATTTTTAATTAAGAATTCGCTTTAAACGTATTGATTGTACAACAAATTTGCTTGCTATGAGTGGAGCGCTGTAAATTTGAATTCTTTTATAACCAAACGATGTAAAAATTAGGGTTGCCAAGCTGTCTGGTTTTTGAGCTCTACTTACAACAGATGGTCCGGTTTCTACGCGCTTGTTCCGTTGATATTTTTTTGTAAGTAGAAAAAATTAACGGATATTAAAAATTTCGGGAAAAATAGAAAAATTAGACGCCTAGAGATTAAGGATCTACTATATATTATTTTTCTCTCTCCCTAAACTAAGCCGAAATACTAAATTTTCCACCAAAAAACTGCTGAAAATTGTTATGAGCGTGATTACAATTACATTTAGTTTGTAAATACTTATCATATGTTATTCGTTATTATAAAATGAATATTATTTTGTTGCTTAGTATAATATTTTTTAATTTATAGCAAGTGTAATTGGCGTGTTTTTATACGTGAGTGGCAAAATATTATAAAATTTTATTTATGTTAATAAATATATATTTTAAAATATTTTTGATTTGTAGGGCACAGGGTACTTAATTTAAAATGCATGTACTATGTAATAGATCTCAAAAAAACTTTATTAAATCATAAAAAATCGCTACATAATATGTTAAATTATTTATTGTGTATTTCTTTTTACATTTATTAATATTAAAAAAGGTTTATAAAAAACTATTCGAATTCGTAATAAAAAGGTTGAATATTTAAAATAAGGAGAGTTGTGATATAATTAAATGCATATAACAATAATTAAATTTTTAGTAGTGGTACTCGTAACTCCAAATTTTCGTATTGAGCAATATTTAAATATAAATTTAAAAAGTGAAAAAAATCCATTATTTTTAGAACTTCGGAAAAAACTTTAATATTTGAATCCCTTTCTGGTTCGAAATTGAGAGTTGTATATAGGTTTTAATTAAAATATCGGAGATATTTTTTTTACGGCTCTCAGCCCTGATTTTATCTTGGTATGAGTGTAGGTATTCAAGTATTTGAAAGGCTTCATGAGATTGGAAAGGCGTATTGAATTACCTACCAACTTTTTTACATGTAATTTTATCTCTGAAATCGAAGATGATGCCTGCAAATAAATTTTTATACTTACATTCATTTAATATTGATGACCGCTAGATCAAGGCTACTACTGAGTAAATAAGCTGCGAATATTTTATTTGCAAAAACATTAATAATCATAATAAATATTTTTAATGATTACTTTCCTTTGATTATTTATAAATGTTTTTTATAAAACGTATAACCAAATTTCTATCGTTTGCGCTGTAACCGTTTTACGCAGTTTTACTTATATACGCCAAAATATTTTTTAATACAGAACACATAGGGGAAGGTGGGGCAAGACATGAGGGCAGGTATAACCCCTGTATCTTCTGATTCCATTTTTAAGCACAATTACGCAATATTTGACTAGAGATTTCAGATTTGATTCAAATTTATGTGTTTTACATGCTTAGGCTGCCTTTTTGTACAGTTTTAAAAACATTGATGACCAATTTAATTTCAGTACTGAATTATTGTCAACGATCTATAAAGCTACTGAATATATAAACTTTTTTAATTTTTTCAATCTGAGTTTTATTCAATATCATACCTTTAGGTTCTAACCCGTCTTGCTTCATCTTACCCACATACCTGTTTGACAAGTTTTAAAAAAAAAAACGCATGCTTCAACCTAACTTACGCATCAGGTGTGCCGCAAGTATTTTGTATCGATATCAAACCTATCTATAATATTATAGTTTTAAATGATTACAGGTACGTATTAGAATATTTATCTATATATTGTAATATTTATAAAAAGGAATCAAAAAATCGAAATCCTCTTTTATCTAGTTAATTTTTCGTGTAAATACATTTTTAGGGTTTTCCTCGAGCTTTACATACGAGACAATTACGCGAAATTTAATGGACTGTATTTATTTGTTCAGAAACTAATTCAAGGTTTTGGCAGTGAAATAAATAAACTGGAAGTTAATTAAATAAAATTGCAGTAACCACTGTGTCAGTACGAATGTGGTTGTATATTGTTTGCACGGGCCAACACTGTCATCGTCTTCTTTTATTTCACTATTTGTGACGGCTACTCAAGAATAAATTGTAAAAAAAATATAGGGACATATTTATATTGTAAATTACCAAAAACGTATTACCATTTGATATAAGAGTTATCAAACGTTTACGAAATTTGTTTTTTATTTTATGTCTTTTTAACGCATTAAACGGGAACATCGAAATATTATATCCACCCCCATTCGCCAGAATGTGTTATATATGAATGGATAAATACAACAAGAGAAACGTAAATCCACTTACGATAAAAAAAAATAGGTCATGCGCAGCTTCTATGCTCACTGATAACCACTAATAGGCCTAATTGATTTGCAAACAAACCATTTTTATAAAAAAATACTAATTTATTCTCAAGTTGAATGACATATGAGTAAGTTGCCTGAAAAGATAATTATGAATCCTAGATTTAAAGGACGTATTTATTTCATTATAAATTATTCATTTATTCATTTGTCACGAGAAAGTCTAAGAATCGTATTTCACTTGAAATTTCGTACTCGTGAAAGCAAAAAACTGTTAGGAACAGAATTAAGGTGGCAAGGTTTACTATTATTATTTCTAATCGCTGGCTTGGTATTTTAATTTATTAAGGTAGTAATTTGTTACACAGTCATTCTTAAAAACTAATAAAAGTTCGTTAGTTCTCTGACATAGAGCCTACCGAGTATTAATTGTAGTGTGTACACACGTAAAATAGATCATATTTTAAGCTGGTAATCTTAACAGCGCTAGCTTTGCCGCCGGTATTGTTCTATAACACCGCCGCTCGCATCAGGACTGGATGCTTCAGGCTTCGTTCTGCGATAAACGGTTTTGAAAATGTCTAAGATACAAGATGCGATATTGAAGAGCATAAAGGCGCCTCCGTCTCTCTCGGAGGATCAGAAACGTCACGTGAAGGGTTAGTGGTTTTATTTGTAACTTTTCAATTTATCCATGTTTTACTGCTGAATGTTTGTTTGGTGTTTGCGCACGCGATCAATTGATTTGATCTGCACGTTCGTTCTCCCCGACGGGTTCCTGTTGCCTCCTTGGCGCACGGCCAGGGAGAGCGAAGCAACGGTCCTAGCGGTACTCACCACGATACTCACATCTGTCCCGCCCCGTGTGGCCTGAGTTGCTGACGTTCTCTTCCGACCCCGCAGACCCGGTTCTTCAG
>JAGTXR010000495.1:0-51761 GCA_022606575.1 Glossosoma conforme | reverse complement strand
TAAAAGGGTTTCCGGAAAAAAGCCCCCCAGCTAACCTCTTTGGCCCTGGAAGGGCACCTATTACCCTGGAGGGGGAGAAAATGTTTCTCCTGGCGGATGAACTAAAATTATTTGGTCGGCATAGATAGTAAAATTGGTACAATTGATAAAACAGAACTCAGCCACAGCTTAATAATTTAGTGATAAAAAAATTAAAAATATGTTTTTTGAAAAATATTAAAAACCAAGGAAAATTTGCTATTAATAGTGTCCAGGAAATATTATATTTTTTTTTAGACACACTAGTTTATTTGACGCAGCATATTTTGGAAATTTTCGTCATTTATGTAGACGGTAAGACAATTAATATATGTCCCAATTTTAGTTGAAAAATAAATGATAACGCATAGG
Organism: Glossosoma conforme; assembly: GCA_022606575.1. Lineage (NCBI taxonomy): Eukaryota > Metazoa > Arthropoda > Insecta > Trichoptera > Glossosomatidae > Glossosoma > Glossosoma conforme. Next base: position 51,371 of record JAGTXR010000495.1, on the reverse strand, counting down.
AAAATAATAATATTAACTATTAAATATTTTTATTGAAACATAAAATTTTCCGTTTCAATAACAGTAATGCTGTACGTATTAAGTCATTTACCATAAGAAGCAATTGTAATTTCATTGTATAAGCATCATGCTTCTCAAAAATACAATAATAACTTTGTTAGTAATCCTAGGATTAGGTTTCCTGCGAAAGGAATCTTTTGCTATAGACACAGGAAAATTATGTGATAGAGATCCTAACGACAATGAGACTATAGTGGAATACCCTAATATAAATGATACCGATGGTAAGCAGTAGGAGATAGAAAAGATAAGCATATATTTTTTATTTATTAATTTGATGTAAAATCGGGCTGATAATCCAACATCTTGAAAAATGCTCATTGACACCTTTATACATTACGGACTACAGTTACCGTCATTCTAAGTCTCCGTCGGAAACCAGGTGGACTTCCGGACACATATGTCATGGGGGCATGAAAATGTCAGCTAACTGAGTGGTGGTAATTTGTGGTGGCCATATGCTTCAGATAAAGAACGCTCATGGGAAATAGTAGTAGTATCACACGTTGTAATTGTTATTTTGAATATTGTCATTTTCGATAAAGAAATCATCATTAAACACTGATGATATGTTTCAATAGACACGCTTGGCGTGTTCTCAGCACATTTAGAACGAGTACATTTATATATATAGTATAAAGAAATGAGGTGTTTTTTCAATATGAATTATATAAAAAGAGCATACCGGTAGGTATAGCTCAATAGTCAAAACGTTTTCTTTGAAAGCCAAAGTTCGTGGGTTCGATCCCCAACGGAGATTAAAAAATAAATATTCTTAATCGATTTCTGAGCTCTATAATACACCGGATTGTTGTGAATTTGATCCCTCATGAATACCACCCATTCATAGTAAATTCCTGTAATAATAATGATGATGTGTAAATCTCGGACTGTAGTCGTAGTAGATGACGTTGGTGAATGAACACTCTTTATGCAGCGCTTAGTCATATGCACCATGGTAAGCGTCATAGAATACCACAGATTAGACTTCAGAATTACAATCAGCGTCGTTCGGTAATCTCCTGTATGTGTTTACATAAAAAAAAGATCATGCTTGATTATTCATTCGAAATTGGAATAGTAAAATTTCGGTTGTCCCGTTTTTTTAAATATATTACTGCCGGAATAATCATTTATTGTACAATTTTTTCAGTGGATGATTGTTAACTTTCTAAACGATGAGATGAAGACTTCACGCGGAATCTGTTAATACTGAATGCAGATTCTTCAGGTATTGTTATTGAAGTGTCAAAAGCCAGTCCTTCAGTGATGTATATACTAACATTCTCCTCTCTTTCAAAAAGGTTGTTATTGCATCGCGTTGTGGCAGGATAAAGAGCAGATTAAAAATACACATACTTTTTCAGAAGCACATTGACATATATTTACGATAAACTTTACAACCTTATGGCCCAACTTAGTCACAGCATTCGGCTGGACCAAAATACAATATGCTATCGCCGACGGACGGCACAAAACTGACGCGCCCGTGATGGGCTGTCGCGCAGCGCTACAAGTGACGATCTCTGTAACTAGTCTTAAATGCAAATATGGCGGAGACATGCATGTACGACAAGCGAACAGAAATAAGAGTAAAAAGATTGTACGTCGAGGTTTTCGGTACTAGTCAATATTTGTTATTAAATGTTACCTTTAACTAATAACTATTGTACATTATTATGCATTTAAACTAAACCTTTTGAATCGCTTCCAGGTTAATTTTCCGACCCCAATCATGTATGCCAACAGTATACTCTAATTCCAGAAGAATATATATCAGGTTATTACTAGAAAATACCCAAGAAAACTTTATATATATTTTTTGTGTAGTAATAATAAATGTATAAATAAAAATTACCTTAAGACCTATACTATTGTCATCATTCTTTCCTTTCAGAAAAAAAACATATAAAGGTTAAAAAACGGCCTCTTAATGCGCATAAGAGCGTAAATTTTGTACAAAAAAAAAAAATCGACAAATAAACCATTATATGTTTGATTCTTCTTCGTAGTATCAATCCGGTGGATTGGTTTGCAGCAAAAAAATCTTGCATCTCGATCTCCACTCCTCTCGATCCTCTGCAATTCTCTTCAGCTCAGCTAAGAGCTTCAACATAAATAACAAGATAAAGAAATATATGACATACTACTAAAATAAAACCTATTAAAACTACTACACTGTACACGTATTTAATATCGTTATTAGATATACAGTTTTAGTTAGAGTGCTCCGTATTTTATTACATTTAAAGTTATACTTTTTTATTATCCTTATATAAAAAAAATAACCTTTTATAAAATAAACTGTATTTCCATCAAATTTTTATGTTTTGTCTAATGACTGTCTGCTGTTATTACTATGATCCTTTTCTGTGATACGAATAGTGCATCTATCGCGCCAATCTTTACGTAGTTTTCCTGGAGGTCAGATTTTCAGTGGTATCCGTCATCTGCTATGCTCACTACTCATTCGGAACATATTCATCCAACGTGATATCTCCTTAACATCCCCTTGATATTCCCCATCTTCGACATCTTTAAAGCAGAAAGTTCATTTTTAAATTCTTACTTTGTCTCGGATTGTCAATCTTTCAATGAGTTCGAGGCATTAGTTAATCGTCTGTAAGTTAACCTTCCAGTGATTTTTGTTCTTTGTATTCCATAAAAAGGAGCATCTTACAAGTCATTGTTTTTTACGAGCATCGATCTGTTCCATATTTATTTTACAAAGTATAATATATTTAACTAATTCTTAACTAAAATCACCAAGCCGGTGATTTTTAATTTGAAATAAATGTCCTCAACAAATGTTAAAATTAGATAAAACTTTATTGTGCCGCTTAACTTTGCAAACAAAATTAAAAATATTATCGCAGTTAAAAAGTTAACTTTTTTATATTTCATGTAAAATCGATTTCTCATGATTTAAAAACTAGATATTATAAACAATATATAAGCGATCTGCGAGCCAATAGTTAATGAGTATTTAAATCGTTACTCAAAAGAACACACACATGACAAAAATATCTAAAAGTGGCAATGGATAAAGTATTTGTGGCTTGTTTAGTTGTATTATTGATTGGGATTATGGAAGGTACGGCAACAGGTACGTTACATTTTAAAGTTATTTTGAATTAAAATAATCCTGAAAATTGAAAATGTAAATGTTTATAGGTTAATATTTTTTTACATTATTTCTTATGAGTAATAAATTTACAAAATATTAAATCACCGACAATAAATGATAATACAATTATATGCAATTCATGATCCTCGTGACAAGTCTTCTTCGTAGTATCAATCCGGTGATCTTGAAAATCTTGCATCTCGATCTCCACTCTTCTCGGTCCTCTGCAATCCTCTTTAGTTCAGCATAAGAGCTACAGCTCATGTCCTCGAACACCTGCTGCAAATACCACAAATTTCATTATTTTTTTATGTTAACACATACAGGAAAATACCGACAGATGGTGATAGTAAATTTGAAGTCTCATCTGTGGAATTCTATGACGCTTGCCATGGTGTATATGGCTAAATAATGCATGTGGAAATACTGTGTTGATCCGCCAACGTCATAGACTACAGCCCGAGATTCACGCATCATCCTTTATTATTACAGGAATTTACTATGAATGGGTGGTCTTCACGGGACGACTTACGTCTACCACCAATTTTAATTAATAGGCTATGACTGACATTTTACGGGTGATGGATCAAATTCACAATCAGTATTTTAGCTCGAAATCGATTAAAAATCCTTTTCTTTTTAATCTCCGTCGGGGATCGAATCCACGACCTTTGGCTTACAAAGTAAACGCTTTACCATTGAGCTATGACCGCCGGCATACCAGATTTTAACATGGATCTCACTGATTCAGTGCGATCCATGTTAAAAATTCTATCTATGTAATATGAAAATTCGCAAGCGACTTGCCAGAACATTTGTATGGAACATCTTGATGTACGGCTGTGAGACATGGTGAGGTGTGGTGTTACGGAAGGGTTCTTACAATTTCCTGGAGAGACCACGTCACGAACAATGATGTTCTCAGCATAATCAAGGAATAATCTTCATCACGGCATTGTGGAAGGGATGGTTGAGTGTAGAAACTGCAGAGGGTGCCGTGGACGGGAGAATTTGCAGCAAGTGTTCGAGGACATGAGTTGCGGCTCTTATGCTGAGCTAAAGAGAAGAGTGGAGATCGAGAAGGAAGCTTTTATTGTTGCATATCAATCATTTTTTCAAAGTGATGCTAAAAATATAAATAATATAAAAATAAACGATCAAATGTAATAAACTCCATTTAATCTTTTCATTTTCTTCTTCTAGCTAGTGAGATATTTAATCTAAATGTGAGATTTGCTGATTTGCACAAAGAAGGTATTTTTTTCAAGCACATATTTCTTATAAGCAGATTCCTTACTGGTGTACATGAATGCCATAGATATCGCCTTTTCTCAAGTTATGTATAATCAGTCGCTTAAGCTCCACAGTTACCAGCTGCTGACATTTAAGTACTTACTGAGATTACATATTGACATCCCCGTTTACTAAAGGAACGACTTCATGTCACCGGGATTGTCACTGGGACGCGTGGGGAGGGGTACGGAGCAAGTCACAAACAACATAAACTTGTTTATAATGACACTGTTAGTTATTTAAGACAATAGATTGACAACTTCGGCATTCTGCCTTGGTCACAAACATTGAACGATCTATCTCCGTAGAGACCCAAGCCGAAAGTCAATCGGAGCGCTTCGTAACACCGCAGCGCTCTTCTATCACCTATCGGCCCTTAGACGAATTATCTTCTGTCTAAAAAAGCAAAATGACGATGCAAAGCCTTATTATATTACTTACATTTTTATATTAAATATATGCGTATTAGAAGAGCGAACAAAAACAAGTGACGAAAGATTGTACATCGAGGCTTTTCGGTACCAGCCTGCATGGGTTATATCGAACTGATATCAATATATAACTGATAAAAAATACTGCCATCAAAACCACACACTCTCCAAAGACAATGTGACATTATATTATACAATATTTTTTAAAAAAAAATATATATTCATGCTTGATCACTGTTGTATGATACGTGTATAATAATTATTTATTTATTTTTCAAGGCAGATCGTTCCACTTTGAATACTCCCTGATTAAGGACGAGGAACAACTTATAACTCTCGAGCCTCCTCAATCAAATGAAGTGATCGCAAACTTTTTCTGCGAAAAAAGACCTGGCTGCAAAGACAGGACAATAATTTTCCACAATTGTCACCAATCGTAATTATTGACATTTTCTTCCGTATCTGGGCTCCAGTTGAACACTGATGTAAGGCATTGCCGGTCACAGATAAGCTCTACAGCCGAATAAAGTGTATTCACATTAAAGCCCTGTTTGACAGTACACCGGTAGCTCGATGAGAAAGTATCTGATGTATCCTTGATATAAATTGAAAAAGCTGAACCCGGCCACGCTTCGCTACGACGTTTTTTAATCGATTGAATTTGACATCATTTTTCATTGAATACGTTGTTTTTTTTTATTGTGATTTTTTTACAATGTTTTTAAAGTTACTTTCCAAGCCTTGGCCGAGAAAAATCCAATTAACTAAAGATCATAAAAATCGGTCCAGTCGTTCTTAAGTTATAATTGGTGGAACTAACACAATTTTATTTTATAAACGAGTGCAGTACATAGATTGTACATAACATTTTAGATAAATTTTTCATCGCGCGCTTGTACTTAAAGATGTTTTTTTATTAATTTTCTAGGATCCCTGAGTATATGCGGACTGATTATATAGACAACAAATTGTATTTTGTTACAATAATATCTTGGGATGATAATTTAGAAGTTCCTGACTATGGTGCAATGAACTACTATACCAAATGCGAAGGTGTCGAAATAACCTATACAGACTCTTGGATCATAGGTTATGGATGCTACCATGCTTGTTTGGCAGCCGATTCAACTTTACTTTCGTACAATAAACCAAGTAAGCACCTGTTAATATCACTAGAAAAGATGTACCGAATATGGTGTACGATTCTTATTTGTGATGGCTTTGTTTCTCAAAATCTAAGAAAATACGCCATTTGTATCCTGTTGTTCCTTCTTCCAAATCCCAAAAAAATATTTAAGGACTCCAAGCACGTGTTCTATTGCACAAACAAGTATTTATTCTTACCTAAAATTTTGTTTATATCTATAATATTTATATAAAGATGTGAGGAATGAGATATGTATATGGAATTTGTTATGGAAATTATTGAATTTGATTACGTTTTTATCGATTTTCTCTTTACTTTTTCTTTTAGGACGAAAAGTATTCAATCCAGCAGAGAGAATAAATGAAATGAAACAACCAGGTTTGTTCTTTATCTTAAATTTGTATTTCTGACAATCCAGTTGCTTGCTAGAGTACTTTTCGCCTTTTCTAAAGTCGTCTTAGCACCCAAAGCCCCATTTCAGTACGTAGATGGTTCCCGAGTGCTGCTATGGCGAGAGATTGGAGGAATGATGGGATGTTATATTTAAAAGCTTACATTGAGGTACGCTGACACTTAAAAATATATATCGTAAGATTATTCTTACTCGCGTTACTTATGGTTCCTTAGAATACTTGGTGTAAATATATTTCTCTTTTTTTTAGACAGTAAAATGTGCCAAATTTAAAAGACAATCAAACGAGAATTTTTCGAATATTTTGGGATTCTTGTATTTCGGAGTGAAATGTTTCTTACCATGTAAAACAGAATATTCTATTCAATGCAATTTCAAAAACGAAGGTTTAAAAAAACGGCTTACTACATAATGCCTGATGACTTTCTGAATCTTCTGGACTAACCATTAGAATTCAAAAGGTTTTAACTAACGTTACCAATTTAATATTCGAATAATATTTATTATTATAATATATTATTCGCTTCATAGATATTCATATGGAGCTTTTATTAAATAAAAGCGATTGGATTTTCGTATGTGAAATATATTTAAAGCTTATATTATAAGTCTTAGTTACATAGGAAGTAATAAGCTCTTAGGAGGTTCTGCTTACTGAGCTAATCTATTATATAAATAACATTACAATATTCAGTATACTTAAAGAAAAGTGTTCCCTCATGCTTGATCTCTCATATGATGCTCGTGTAATAATGTCTTATTTTATTTTTAAGGGAAGATATTCCAGATAGAGTACCTCCGAATTGACGAAGAAATAAAATTAAGGGCTATTGAAGATGCTCAAACGGATGACACATACTTTCTTTGCGACAAGGGACCAATCTGTAATGACGACAAATTAATTTTCAACAATTGCCACCAATCGTAATTTATTTTTTTATAAATAAATCTTCCTTTCTCGAAAATTCTTTCGATCTTACATATGAGCTCCTTATCTGGAGCATATGGCTGCCACACAACGTTGCCCTGTACATGTTGGACTCTTCACATATAAGCTCTGAATCCGAAATTTTGTCGAAAATATTATGTGTATATTTTGACAGTTTATACGAGATTCTGAAGGATTATATCGAAAAAAAAATTGTTCTTCTTTTTTTTCGAAACATGAAAATTGCTTCCGCTCAATATCTGGCAACAATGGCCCGTGTGTTGCCCAGCATTAGTCTGGATGTACAGCTAGTTGGGCACATGGGGCAGGATCTAAATGGGTCTGCAGGTTCCAAGTCGCAAACAAGTCTCCCCCGTCGAAGACATTCGCCACCGCTTAAAACTGCTTCTTAGTCTGTTTTTTCTGCCAAAGGTTCTTGCTAGTTGGACTTCAACAATTGGAATAAAAATGTGTGAAGAGTCGTCAGCCTTAAAATTCCATTCCAAAAATATCACTCATGGTATAATAAACAAAAGACGCAAAGTCATATCCAAGAAATGCTTAAAGTATACCAGCAGTCCTGCAGATACAAACAGATTTTCGCGATTTTTTTCCGGCCCTGAAAATGTGAGATCCAGCTCATTCGCATCAGATGATTTTTACACCAAAGGAAAATTCCATATTCATATGATAGTCCTAGCCTCGTCTTAAGTTCAAACAATGTAGAGTTCTAAATGGATTCCGTAGCATTATGAGTCTCTTGGAAATTAAAGGGCCCTTGCAATAAAAAAAAATCAATCGACTGACAAGCTCGTCGTCCATTTGACTGAAAGCATTGAAAAACAATTTTTCTAAAACAAAGTGTTATGTTATCTAAAAAGGTAAACGCCCTAGAAGATAAATTTTTAAACTTTACCTAAAATGTGGAATAAATATTAACGGAGAGAAGATTTGTGACATAGTGCTAATAATGCCGAATCACGCATAAGACATGTATCGAACAAAAAACAGTCTGAAAATGAACATGGATAAACAAAGCCATGATTAATAGTCATATTTCACAGACCTTTGATCCTATTTCCATTGGAGGAATAGAGGTTGTAAACGACTATTATTGACTTTGAGAACTAGGGCGAAAAAAAAATTTATTTATTGGGCAGCATTTGGAAAACTAAAGATTTTTAAAGCGAAAATTCCGAGATGCCTAAAAACATTTTAACATGGCCCTGTATTAACTTTATTGACGTATTTTCTGACAGCAAGTCTACCCATAAAATAAAAGTCACCCAGCGTTATGGAGAATCCATGCTCGGAGTGTCGCTAAAAGATAGAATCTGTGAAATAAGAAGAACTCAAGTAGTGGATGCTACCCAACGAATAGGCACACTCAATGGCGCCCAAGAACTGGCAAACGAAGCATTGGCCGACCCCTACAAGATGGACTGACGATATAAGAAACAAAGGAAATGGAGACTCATGCGGGAGGCCTAACTTTCAACAGTAGACGGACACAGGAGAAGAGTGTTTCCTGAAACACTTAAGACTTATTCACATATGAAACTAGTTTTTTTTTCAAATTAATGTTTTCAGCATTGTCTTTGAGATCCTGTTAAAAACATGGCCTCTGTTTAGAGACTGTAGTTTCGACCAACTCGTAGTCTTCCTCAATCTATCACAAAGGAAAGTTGTCTCTTGACAGTGACGGAATGAGGAAGGCTACGACTTATTAGACGAAACTGCAGTCTCCTTAATCGCAGTTATACTCAACGTGATTTATGTTTAAACAAGGTAAAGAAATAAATATTTACTATTTATTAACCTAAGAATGTGCTGCTAAAGAGTTTTTGGTTTTCTAGGATCTCAATGGAAATGTGGACGTATTCCATGAATAATGATTTGTATTTTGTTGGAATATCAACAAAGGATGCCGATACACCAGCCCCTCCATTTCTTGGAACAGTCCACCACGCCCACTGTGCAGATGACGTCACAATAGTAGATTTTGATATCACAGGTCATGGCTGCATCAATACTTGTATTGGAAATAACTGCAGCTAGGAGTGTAAAACGTAAGCAAATACACAATACTATCTGAGATGTACCGAATATTGTATATGTTTCTACTATGCTATTTCTACTTTGTTGAAAATTTAACATTAACCCCTGGTGTATGATACAAACGAGCGGATAGCTAAGGTCTTTCAATCTTTAAAAATAAAAATAAATCAAACGTTATTTAAGATAAGATATTTTTTATTTATTATTAAAGGCCTATCAATGCCACTATATTTCGAGTATAAACATCGTTCAAATTTAAAATAAATCCATAACTTTGGCGCATTAATCAGGCTGAATTTGATCGATTGCATAGTTTATGTTGGCTTTGACGGCCGCTGTTGTTTGTGGCTTATTTGAATAGATCTACGAATGAAATCCCACAAGAAAAAGTCTAACGGGAAAAATATCGCAAAATCACATTGACCCTCAAATGTTTCATACAGAATGTCCAATGTGACACGAGCTGTGTGACACGTAGTGCCGTCCTGTTGAAACCACATGTCGTTGGTGTCCACATAATCTAATTCAGACTAGAAGTAGTTGATTATCATCAACTTAGAGAGCTCGCCGTTGATGGTGATGGTCTGGCCAACGACGTTCTCAAAGAAATATGAACTGGCGATATAAATAATCCTCATGATCAAAGATAGGCTTTTTTATGATTTTTCATTGCACGGACGTTGTCCGAAAAGAGAATTCATTTTGAAAAAAAACTTTTTTGTACCTTTTACACCTAAGGTGGATTGGGATATTATCATAATTAATTTATAAATAATCCTCATGATAGATAGGCTCAAGATGATTTTTCTATCTTAATGCACGGAACGTCGTCCTAAAAGATAATCCATTTTGATAAAACACTTTTACCATTTACACCTAAGGTGATTTGGCAAAAAATACTGTATTCAGTATGTTTGAAAAACACTTTTACCAATTTGCATTTGGCTGATTGTCAGATGTCGCCTTTGCAACCCGTTAGGTCAATAAAATGGCCGCTTTATATTTTTATAAAAACCTAATTTCATCAATCATGAACTATTATATTTTTTTTACAAATTGTAGGTGCTTGTAACTGTCAAAAGAATAAACATAATCGTGAATTTTTATTTTCTTTTATATAACCTAGAAATCAAGTGAAAGATGTGATAGTTTAGTAAGATTTCTGAAAAGAAGAAGACCAACAAACATAGTAGATGATAATAATTTTAAAACGCCTAATTTTCTCTCTTTATTTTGTTGCAGATCGAGAAACATTTAAAACAAATGTGGAATTATGGGAATTGGAACATTTCGGTATGTTCTTGAGTTTCAAGTTTTTCTTACATATCGATCTCTTGCTGGAGCATACGTATGCCACGAATATTGCCTTGTTGCAAGTCATTTCAGCTGCCGAAGCTCCACCTAAGTTACCAGCTGGTGACATTTAAGTGATTCCTGAACTTACAAATATTTTAATTGATAGCGTCATAAAAACTGTCGTCACAGCAAATAACTCTCTATAAACAATGAATTATCGACCAGTGACATTATCATTCATGCAACGGTGATCAACACCCGCATGATACTTGTATAATAATGTTCGATTTTTTTTTAAGGTAAGGTGTTCCACTTTGCGTACTTCCAGGTTAAAGACAAGCTTCAACTTTCGACATTTCCTCCCAGAGAATCTGTGTCAGATCAGCAGATAATATATTTTTGCGAAAAAAGACCTGGCTGCAATAACGACAAAATAATTTTCCACAATTGCGTCGAACGACATGATATGCAATCGTAATATACATATATTAAAATTACTTATATTTTCTACAATAATTATCCATATCCCCTTCCGTATCTACTCTCAAGAAAATCAATTTTAGAAGCTTCACATTTTATTCACATTATAGCCCTCTTTGCCAATGCCTCGGTAGCTCGAGTAAAGTAGTATTTTTTTTATGTAAGCACATACAGGAGTATACCGACAGATGGTGATAGCGTGACGCTTACCATGTTACATATGGCTAATCGCTGCATGTGGAGTGTTCCGCCAACGTCATAGTCTACAGCCCGACATTCACGCATCATCCTTATGTATAAAGAGATTCACTACGATGTGTGGTATTCACGGAACATCTCTCGTCTTGCACCAATTTTAATTTATATACTATGACAGACATTTTACGGGTGAGGGATTGATCCCTGAATTTGAATTCACACCAACAAAATATTTATTGAGTATAGAAATACATTTTTATTTATTTAATTTCCATCGGGAATCGAACTTAAGACCTCCAATGGAAAGCCTTAATCACTGATTTATAACAGCAAGGAAAATCTTAATATGAATTAAAAAATAATTAAGTCACGTCTAATACCGAGATGGAGCAAAGGGTTTTCACAAAATACCTCATATTCGTCGCCTGCAATAATTAAAAGTCTGATTTTATTTTGTAGCATCCCATGGGGAATGAAGGATATTTACATAGACAATGAATTGTATTTTGTTAGTGTAACATGGAAGAATCCTACTGAACAATTACCTGCCAATAATGGAATGAACTACTACACCAAATGCGGTGGTGTCTCATTCACCTATACATACAATTGGATCATTGGTCGTTCATGCATCGATCCTTGTTTGGCAGCAGATACAACTTTAATTTCGTATGAGAAACCACGTAAGCAAATACACATCACTAGAAAAATGAACCGAATATGGTATTTGATCGTTAAATCGGAAATAAATTTTAGCAATCTAAATTTTTGTGTCAAGTCTTTCCAATGTAAAAAATGTTTCTTCTCTCAATGGGATAAATAAAAATATTTAATTTGATTACATGTACAAACATCGATTTTCTACTTTTAGGAAGGAAAGTATTCAATACACTAGAAAGAATTAGAGGAATGAAAAAACCAGGTATGTTCTTCAATAAGCTTGAACTCGTATATCTGAAAACTCGCTCTCTGGAGCAAAAGGACGCACCCAAAGCTTCGGCACGTAAATGGTTTCAACTGCTTCCACGGCAATAGCATTGAGACGCGATGAGATGTTTTATTTAAAAGACTACATTAAGGTATTCTGATATTGAAAAATATTGCGAAAAAAACATAACTACGTGGTTTTGTAGATTACTTGGTATTTATTGAAATGTATATGAATTAAAAATATATTGCTATAAGTCATTTTGTAACACCTTTAACAACACGAAACTCTAGAAAATCGATTCTTAAATTAATTTCTTAAGTCAAAGTCTATTTGGTTTGTTAAAATACAAATCAGAAAAATTGTCAACAATATTGTGCCAATCTTTAAAAAGCAATCGACCAAGTCCTTTCCGATTATTTTGTTATCTATACATTTCAGAATTAAATGTTTAATTTATTTTAAAAAATTTAATATTAAAGTGAATCCTATCTTTAGAAAATTACACATAAAATAATATTTTTTGCTTATTCCTTGGCCCCTAATTGTAGAATCATGTTCTTGACGAACCATTACTTTTCACAAAGGTTCCAACTAATATTCCAAATCTAATATTCGAAAACTTGATATATTATTGTAATATTTTAGTTCCTTCATGTATATTCTTTTATTTTATTTTTGGAATCACATCATTCGAATATTATTCGACATTAATTAAAAATAAAATTATTATTTTCGAACGGATAGGTAGAAACTGTTTCTGTTTGTTTATAATTTTCTGCTTGCCAAAGAAAAGGCCTTGGAAAACTAGATAGTGAATAATTTTTATTCTAATGAATATAAAACTATTTGAAATTTTGGAATCCCAATCCATAGAAAGATCGGCTTTTTCAAATTCCAACCTCCTGTATGGAGTGTTTATTTAATTTATGTATGATTGGTATGTGTGTGATATATACAGGTATGTGTGTGATATATACAGGTATGTGTGTGATATATATTTACGGCTCACATCGTACGTCATAGCTATTTATATAGGAAGTGAATAGCTGGTATGGTAGTTGTGTTTACTAAAGCATATAAATATTCAAATAAACATCACAGAAAAAAACTTTCCATAGACAAAGTGAAAGAAAAGATAATCGACCAGTGACATTATAAAATTCGATATAAGTTAAGAAAAGTATATCGAATTCATACTTGCCATACTTATGATTCTCGTATAATAATGAGTAATTTAATTTTTCAGGCAAGATATTCCAGTTAGCCTACCTCCTGATTGACCAAGATTTACAACTTAAGGTTATCCATGATGCACCGAGGGATGACACATTCTTTCTTTGCGAAATGGAACCCATCTGTAATGACGACAAATTATTATTCCGCAAATGCCACCAATCGTAATATATATTTCTTATAAATTAATTTTTTATGTTTCGAATAAGTATTATTTTCTTCGTACTTATCAGTTCCCTAGCTAGACCATATGGCTGCCACACTATTGATCCCCAGCACATGTTATGTCAGACTCGTCACAGATTAGCTCTACATCCGAAGGTTAACCGAATACATTCTGTGCACATTTTGGCTTTCCTATACGAGATTCTGCACGCTCTCAGATATTACATCTGCCTATAAGAGGCCTGAATCGAAATAATAAATAGAGCGCATCTGCTTGATCAAATGCATTTTATGGCGTCTAGAATAATATTATATTATCATTCAGCTAAAAAGCTCAACACAATAAACTCCTCCTCTCTCTTGAACAAAAGATTTTTGCTTTTCCAGGATATCAAAGGAAAATTGGAATTATTACTTGGAAAATGCCCTGTATTTCGTTGCGATAACATCAAAAGATCCTGACACACCAGTTCGTCCATTTTTTCGGAACAGTCCACTACGCGAACTGCGAAGATGTCTCCACACACCAAGGTTTTGATATCACAGGTCATGGCTGCAAAAATATTTGTAAGGAAGAAACTACAGCTAGGATTGTAAAACGTAAGTAAATATATTCCATGAGATAAACCAAACATGTTAAAAGGTTCTACAATAGGATGGCTTAGTTTCTTATGTCTCCTCCCCTTTCTGGTCGTCACGAACTACACCAAAAAAGTTTAGTACCTGCCACATCACATATCAGCTCCGTCACAGAGTACATTTAATGTATAGTTCTCGAAGGCCTCCCAGGATGGCACGAACCGGGCTCTTGAAGAAAAATCCACTGTAGTTTATGCTAAGTGGTCTCCTGAGTTTGTGATACAATCAGGTGCACTTTTGTCTCTTGACCGATTATTGTATGGAAGGCTGCTTTGTTCGCTCTCTCACGTCGTCATTCCTCACAAAGTCAAGCCTTCGTACCCCCCAGTATTCGAAACTTATTTAAAAAAAATACTATTTATTTTTTATTGTTATGTATTGAACTAAATAACACGGAAAAAGAAAACTACTTTAACCGACCAAAATCAATCATTTATAATAATAAATATTAACAATCCTTATAAATGAATTTTTTCAAAAGAAAAATAACCAATACCATTCTTTATATTCCTCTCACGAACCAGCTACTTTACTACTGTAGTGAAAAAAAATGGTATCTTGGTTTCCTAGGAATTTTGAGAGTAAGACCAGCAAGTATAGTAGATGGTGACAAAAAATTATAGAACTTGATTTTCTTTTTCTTCTAGATAGAGAATCATTTGATAAAAATGCGAAATTTTGGGAATTAAAACACAAAGGTATGTTTTTAGGTTATATGAACTTCTTACACACTGATCCCTTGCTGGAGCATACGAATGCCACAAATATCACCTTGTCTCAAGTCATTTAAGCTCCAGAAAAAACACCCAGTTACCAGCTTTTGACATTTCATTGCTTATTGAGACATCTGAATTGATCACGTCAAAAAAGCGCCATCACAACAACTCACTCTCTATAGACAAAGTGATGATTGTCGACCAGTGACATTATGATAACCAACATTATTTAAAACTTTTTATTTCTTGCTTGATCACTCTTATGCATAATAATTTTCGATTTACTTTTTAAGGCAACGTATTTCTTTTTACGTACTACCGGATTAGTGAAGAGATGCAACTTAGGAAACCACCTCCCGAAAATTGTCCATTAATTCAAGGATTTTTCTATTTTACAACATTCCATTGCGTATTGAGCTTACATATAATTAAATAAATGACGTTAGAGAAACTGTCATCCACAGCAAATCACTTTTCATAGACAAAGTGAAAGATTATCGACCAGTGATATTATAATATTCAACATTATTTAAGAAAATTGTTCACTCACTTGTAAAATAATGTTTGTTTTATTTTAAAGGCAAGGTATTCCAGTTTTCGTACCACCAGATAGAAAAAAGGGAGCAAATTAAATTACCTCCTGTGACTTCTGAATCAACCGATGAGAAATATTTTTTCTGCGAAAAAAGACCTGGCTGCTTTGGCCACATTATACTTTTCCACAATTGCCACCAATCGTAATACATACATATTTAAATTACTTTTTGTCTAATACAATGATTTAAATCTTCTTCCGTATATGCTCTCCAGTTGATGCAAGTCACTAATACAAGACATTGCCCCAAAATACGCATCCGAAGCTTAGCCGAATACAGTGTACTCACATTACAGTTCCTCTTTGACAATAACCCAGTAGCTCGGCGAAAGGGCAGCTGGAGTATCCAATAGTAACATGACTTGGTCTAATAATTTTGGCACCTCCAACCCAGAGTTAGAGCAAACGGTCACCACAAAATACAGAACTTTAGATTACTCATATTGGGATGATTAAAAATATATTTTTATTATTTTGTAGGATCCCAAAACACATGCAAGTTCATTTCATAGACAATGAATTGTATTTTGTTACAATAACTCCAGTTGATCCTAGTCAACCAGTTCCTTTCAACAGTGAAATGAACTACTACACCAAATGCACAGGTGTTTTGATAACCCTAAAAGACTCTTGGATTACAGGTCGAGAATGCATCGATCCTTGCATAGTAGCAACTGAAACATCACCTTCGTATGATAAACCACGTAAGAAAATTTACTGAACACATCACTAGAACAGATGTACCGAATATAATATACGTGCCTAATATGCGATGGCTTTGTTTCCAAAAATCTTAGAAAATCATCTTTTATTGCATATATTCTTTTTACCCGACAACAAATTTTTCTTTTCTCAAATGAGATATATAATAATTGAAAATTATTTAATATTATTACATTTTAACAATTTTTCTCTACTTTTTCTTTTAGGAAGGAAAAGTATTTTATCCACCAACGAAAATTGATGAAATGAAACAACCAGGTAAGTCATTTAGCTTAAAGTAGTATTTTTAACAATCCGCTCTCTTGCTAGAGCATTTGCCGCCTTTTTTCAAGTCATCTCAGTACTCGAAAGCCCCACTTCTGTACTAAGATGGTTCCTAATAATACTCCTGATCCGCACAACCTCTCACATCTAGCCCTGAAAATGAGAGACACCAGCTTTGGCAACAAATCGCATCAGAAGGTATCATTACTCCAATGAAAGGCCTCCCAACTGGCAAGAACCTTGATTAGTGGACTTGAAAATCCTTGAACAGATTAAGAACCAGAATTGGTAAAACAAAAGACAACCTCGAGCGGTAAAGAATGCAGAAATAATTTGACGTCGCTGACAGGGAGAAGAGAACATAATACTCCTGTAATAATAACCGATTTATGTTTTAAGGCAAGATCCTCCAGATACGGTACAACCAGATTGATAATGAAGTATATCTTCAGAATATCGAAAGCGATCAAATGAATGACGCATACTTTCTTTGCGAAAAGAAACCCATCTGTGACGACGAAAATTTAATTTTCCACAATTGCCACCAATCGTAATATATATTTTTTTTAATAAATTCCATTTTATTATTACCTTTTGAATTGCTTGTTTCGAATTAGTATCCTTTATCACATATTAGCTGGCTTGCCATATGGCTGCCATACAACATTACAGTCATACCCGTCACAGATCAGCTCTGCATGCATGATTCACCGAATACATTTTGGCCCTCCTCTACGAGCTTCGGAAGACTCACAAAAAAAGCAGCTGTCGCAAATGAGAAATGAGTCGAAGTAATTGTAAAATTCTCCCTTAATTTATCACATGCCATAATCCTAGCCTTGTCCTAAGTATATACCATTTAGAGTTATGTAGCTTGTAGTACGGGAGCATAAGGCTATGAATAGAAGGCATATGCAGTGTCAAAGCATTTAATGGCGTTAATGAAATAATGCATTTAATCGACTGACAAAATCGACGCACCACTTTGTCTTAAAAAGTGACACGACTCAACGTAACACACCAAAATATTATTGATAATGCGCTCATATCGATAGTGAAGAGCGTGTAGCCGTGACGGATATGACTTATTCACAAATGAGTTTTAAAGAGCGTGAACGAATGTTTTTCATTTAAAAAATTTTTTTGGATTTTCTAGGATATCAAAAGAAAAGTGGACCTATTATATTGAGAATGTCTTGTATTTAGTTGAAATAATATCAACAGATGAAGGTACACCGTATCCTACATTTAGTGCAGCAATTGATCACGGCATCTGTGCAGCTGATGTCACAATAGAGGATTTTAATATCACAGGTCATGGATGCATCAATGTTTGCAACGAAGACAATACAACTAGTGTTTTTAAACGTAAGCAAATTCACATCTTAAGATGAGATAAACAAACTTTAGTATAAGTTACTACTGTAGGATAACTTTGTTTTTCAAAATCTTAAAAACTTCATCTTTAAATCTGGTGCATTTTATTCCACTTTCTTATCCCATCGTTCATATCTAGCTCGTGTTTTGGTATAAAATGAGCAGTATTTTTCTGAACGTATGTAACACATTGAACTTCTTACAGCTGGACCAATTTGTTGATAATTTTTGGGGTATTTAAGTTAGTATATAAAAAACAGTTTCAAACGAAAAATTCACAAATTTTTTTGATTAAAATTGAAAACCTATTTACTTTTCTTCACTTCTAGAAAGAAAAACATTTAATCTAAATTTGAGATTATGGGAATTGCAATATGTCGGTATGTTCTAGAGCTTTAAGTTTTTCTTATAAATCGATCCCTTGCTGAAGTATATGTATGCCACAAATATCGCCTTGTCACAAGTCAGATTATCTCCTGAAGCTCCACCTAGTTACCAGCTGGTGACACTTAAGTGTTAACTTAGCTTACATATATTTAAATTGATAACGTTAGAGAAACGCCATCCAACAAATCACTCTCCATAGACAGAGTGTTATCGACCAGTGACATTATAATATTCAATAACATTTAAGACTGTT
This sequence comes from Glossosoma conforme, assembly GCA_022606575.1. Taxonomy (NCBI): domain Eukaryota; kingdom Metazoa; phylum Arthropoda; class Insecta; order Trichoptera; family Glossosomatidae; genus Glossosoma; species Glossosoma conforme. The sequence continues at coordinate 32,658 of JAGTXR010000495.1, read as the reverse complement.
TTTCATTCATGCTTGATCACTCTTATGATACTTGTAAAATAATTTTCCATTTATTTTTTTAAGGCAATGTATTCCATTTGACGTACTACCAGATTAAAGACGAGTTGCAACTTACAAGCTTACCTCTTGAGACTTCTACATCACGTGATGAGATACACTTTTTCTGCGAAAAAAGACCTGACTGCAATGACAACAAAATACTTTTCCACTATTGCCATAAATTGTAATATATACAAATTAAAATACTTTGCTTGTCTAAGAAAATAATCAAAAATATGCATAAAAGGTCCTCTTTGACAGTACCTCGGGGGCTCATCGAGAGAGCTGCTGTAGTATCCTTAACATGAATTGGAATTATTCTATAAATTCATTTGCCATGTCCAACTCTAAACTAGCAAACGGTCGCTACAAAATACCTCACATTCGTCACCTTCCATGATGACGAAACTGTTTTATTTTAATTTTTTAGCATCCCATGGTATATGCGGCCTCATTATTTAGACAATGATTTGTATTTTCTTACAATTAAATGGGTGGATCCTGATGAACCAGTTCCTGTAAATAGTGAAATGAACAACTACACCAAATGCGCAGGAGTCTCACTAACCATTAAGGACTCTTGGATCACAGGACGTAATTGTGTCGATCCTTGTTTAGCAGCGAATACAACTTTAATTTCATATGATAAACCACGTAAGCAAATACGAGAACATATACTTATTACGAGAAAAGATGTACCGAATGTGGTATATTTTACTAATATGGGATGGCTTTGTTTCCCAAAATCTTGCAAAAACGTATTCTTTTTCACATACTCCTTCTTACTTAACGAAAATGGTTTCATTTCTCAAAACGAGATATAAGGAATGAAATATACGAGTATTTGGTTGAGAAATTATTACATGTGATAAAGTTTTATCGATTTTCTTTTGATTTTTAGGAAGGAAAGTATTTTATCCACCAAAGAAAATCAATAATATGAAACAAAAAGGTATGTTCTTTGGCTTAAAGTCGTATTTCTAACAATCCGCTCTCTTGCTAGAGAATTTGTCGCTTTTTCTCAAGTCATCTCAGCACCCGGAGCCCCACTTCTTCGCCAGTAAAGTGGTAAGATGCTGGCCGCGCCGCCGGATAGTACAGGGTCCCGACCTGCGGCTAACTACCGTAGGTTGGCTGACCCACCAGCCGGTGTATAATCTCGCCGCATCCAGTGTGCCGGATAGTGACCAGAGGGGTCCTCCACCTCGCTGCCCTCCACTGCACTAGGCCTGACCCGGAGCCGCGAGGACTATGTGCTTATATCGCCGACATCTACCCTCTTACCCTATCCAATTCCATAAAAACCCAAAAAATAAACATAACAATGAACACAAATAGAAATGAGTCCTTACAGCATAACACGAATCCCACGTGCCGGTCCTCTGTCAACTACTGCAACATCAGAGGGCTGCACGCTAACATCAACGCAGTACACCACCACCTACAAAACTCCCGCCCTCACCTCCTTTTCCTCACAGAAACACAGATAGCCACACTTGTTGACCATAGTTACCTCAACTGGCCGCAATATACTTTGGAATTTGCTTTCCATTTCAAAGCCAGTCTTTGACTATTTATCAGGTCTGACATCAACTACAACCGAATCCGCTCTGTAGAACGAGCTGAGTTCCAAGTGTTGTGGGTGAGGGTCTACGACCTCGAGAGAAATAGGATCTATGCAGGACTCTACAGATCCCCTAACATGACCACAGCAGAAACATCTAAGCTCTTCGACTATCTGGGTGAGACCATTGATGGTCTTATGCTTTCTTACCCACAAGCGGAATTTGTTGTTCTCGGCGACTTTAACGTGCACCACACTGCATGGTTGGAGTCGGGAGAGACAAACTCCGCTGGCAATTGGACTGAATTATTTGCGTCTTGCTATGGATTTGCACAGCTCGTACAGAACCCTACCCGTAAACCTGACATCGCATCACATCGTACAGCTCTACTCGAACTGTTTCTTACTTCTTAGCCAAATGATTACTTGGTGGAGGTCGAAGCCCCACTAGGCAACTCCGAACACTGCCTTGTGAAAACATCTACAATCAGTGCTCCATTGCCACCAAAAGAATACAATAAACAACGTGTGTGGCATTACAGGTCGGCTGACTGGAACGGATTACGTGGATTTTATAGAGGATACCCGTGGGGAGATATTTGCTTTAAAAACAAGGACGCCTCAATATGTGCCAATCTGATGGAGGATGTAATCATCCAAGGAATGGAATGCTTTACTCCTCACTCCACGAAAACTGTAGGCACCACCTTAAAAATCTGGTTTAACCGTGACTGTGCGAGGCTGTAAAACGCAGGAATACCGCATACAACAAACTACGAAAAAATAAGGACCCATAAGTCGTGCAGTATACAATTAAGCCTCCAAAGAATGCAAGAAAACCATTAATGACTCCAAAGACAGGTTCAATGTACAAATTTGCAACAAGTTGTCCGCTTGCCCTGCCGGTAGTAGATCATTCTGGTCTCTCACTCACTCTATTGGCAGCAACTTTTGCACTTCTTCTTTTCCACCGCTTACTAATGCCGATGGCTCACTGGCTATAGCCTCCAAAGAGAAGGCTGAACTTCTTGATTCGCTGTTTGCTTCCAATTCCACATTCGACGATGGTGGGGCCAACTCCCATCCATTCCTCACTGTGGCAAGCAGATGGCGGCTGTAAAATTTTGCCACAAAGCCTTACGTCGAGAACTTCTCCAATTAGCGACCATCAAAGCCAGTGCACCAGATGGCATACCAGCGGTGGTATTAAAAACTTGCGCTCCTGAACTTAGTCCTGTGCTCACCAAACTTTTCAGATTGTCCTTTAGATGTGGTATTGTTCCTCATGGATGGACAAAAGCTCTTGTTCACCCAGTTCCAAAAAAAGAGACCGAAGTGACCCCACGAACTATCGCCCAATAGCCATCATACCACTACTTTCCAAAGTAATGGAACGATTAATTAACAGCCAACTCCAAAACTATTTAGAGAACAATGATCTTCTGTGCGATTGGCAGTATGGCTTCCGCCGTAGTCAATCGTGCGGCGATCTCTTGGCATATGTCACACATGTTTGGGGGAAATCCGTCGAATGCTTTGAAGAGACGCAAGCTGTTGCTCTGGATATCTCCAAGGCGTTCGATAGAGTCTGGCATCGCGGTCTGGTGAATAAATTACTGTCTTATGGACTAACTCCCTCCCTGTGCTCCTGGATTGAAAACTTCTGGAGTGATCGAAGCATCATCACTGCCGTAGATGGCTTTTCTTATTCCTGCCATAAAATCAACTCAGTAGTTCCACAGGGCTCTGTGCTGTCGCCCACTCTTTTCCTTCTGCATGTGAATGATTTGCTTCAATGCGCAAACATTCACTGTTATGCCGACGACAGCACTGTCCATGAGAGTATAATCTTCCATAAACCTCTGAAATATTCGGAACCATCTTCTGCTAGGGAATCTCTGGTGGGGAAGATGAACATGTCTCTTGAAAGGGTTTCACGATAGAGCGACCTCAACCTCGTCAGTTTCAACATTTCCGAAACCCAATCATTTAATATCTCCACCAAGACGACTGCTATGGATCCTGTATCTTTTAACGGTTGTTCTCTTCCGAAAGCAAGCTCCATCAACATGCTTGGATGATTATCCAAGCATGTTGATTAATCTCGAATAATGTCAAATATTACGAATCAATTAAGTGTGAAGCCGGTATCGCTTCCAAAAAACTAGGTGTATTATATAGATCACGTCGGTACTTCAACGATAAACAACTTCTTCTTCTATATAAAGGACAAATCCGACCTATCCTTGAATACGGCAGTCAGCTTTGGATTGGAGCCCCAAAATACCTTCTAAACATAATTGACTCAGTTCAAAGAAGTGAAATTCGTTTGATAAACAATGACACCCTTACGTCTAATCTACAATCAATGGAACACAGGCGTAAGATTGGTTCTCTTAGTCTTTTCTACCGTTATCACCACGGTCGCTGCTTTTCGGAAATTAAATAACTAATTCCTCCTGCACCCACTCACAGCCGACAAACTCGTCTTGCACTTGCCGAACATCCATACACTGTTAATGTATGTCGACCAAGAACTGGCAGCTTCCAAAGTTCCTTCCTTAATGCCACCGGTAAGCTATGGAATGCTCTTCCAGCGTCATTGTTTCCTCCTTCCTACAATCTGGATCTCTTCAAGAAACAGATAAATATATACTTGCAATCTCCCCAACCCACACACAAACACGAACACAACACACGTTTCCCGCATGTAGCGTCTAGCCTCCCTGGCTGAACGTCATAGTGCACTGGTCTCTACTGGGTGTGCTCTCCTGCATGCGTTTACATAAAAATAAAAAACTTCTAAACTTAGATGGTTCCCGACTGCTTCTAGAGTGAGAGGATGAAGGCATGTAGTTATTTATTTTACAATATGGAACCGGACTCCAAAATTACAGAAGACAGATGCTGGTAAACTTTCTTCATGCTAAAAAAATGTTTTGCATAAACACATTTTTCAAGAAAAAACCAAAACGCAAATGCACCTGAAGAATGGATGGTAACATAAAGAACGAAATTGATTTTACTATGGCTAATAAGAAAAACATAGTCACTGATGTCTCAGCGATGCAATGTTTTAGTACCGGAAGTGACCACCGTCTCGTTTGAAGTACTGTGCACCATCAAACTAGAAAGGAAAAAGCTGATAAAACAACGAGTTATACGTCCGTTAAAAGTACAAAGTAAACTTGAGGAAGCTTTTCAGCTTGAACTACAAAATCAATTCGCAGCACTGGAAGAGATTGATGACACCGACAGCTTCAATATACTTAACAACAGAATAATCAATAGCCTTTAAGAAACTGCCAAAAATGTCATGAAACAGTGCAAAAATAAAAAAGCGTCAAAACTCTAATAAATACGATAACTCTTATGGACAAACGTCGTAAAAGCAGAAGCATCCAAGAATACAATACCCTGAACAAAAAAGTGAAAAAATCCATGAGATTTGACATTCGTCGTTCAAACACCGAGTATATCATGGAGATTGTTGCACAAGGCCGAGGGTCAAATGCATTAAGTAGACAGACCTCTATAGGACAGGCCCAATTTCCCAAACTAAAGACACACGATGGGAAGATAACAACAAATCTTAATGATATACTGAAGGAAATAGAACATTTCTACGGGCTATTGTATTCATCTACGATGCCAGGTCCTAATGACAGATCTGCAGACGACAAGAGGGCTACTCTCACAAAGCACTGGTCCAACGACATCCCAGATATAAGTATATTCGAAATTAAATCGGCCCTTAAACAACTTAAGAACAACAAAGCCGCTGGAGAAGACGGAATCACATCTGAGCTTCTGAAAGTAGGAGGAACCCCTCTGTTGAAAGAGCTTACAAAACTATTCAACAAGCATGGAGAAACCCCGGCGACATGGAGTACGAGTATTGTGATATTGTTCCACAAAAAAGGGGACAAATCACTGCTCAAAAACTACCGACCCGTTTCCCTTGATTCCCAGGTGTATAAAGTATTCTCCAGAATTTTAACAAACAAGCTGACGGGTTGATTTGATGAATTCCAACCTCGAGAGGAAGCTAGGTTAAGAAAAGGCTTTAGTACTATCGATCATATCCACACGCTAAGACAGATCATTCAGAAAACCGAAGAATATAATCAGCTACTCTGCCTCGCCTTTGTAGACTATGAAAAGGCATTTGACTCAATCGAGACTTGTGTAGTACAAGATTCACTACAACGCTGCAAAATAGACTATTGGTAAATTGAGATAATTAAATCTCTATACAAATCTTCAACAATGGTAATCCAGCTCCATGATAGCACTAAGAATAAACAAAGGTGTTAGACAAGGAGATGTTATATCTTCGAAACTCTTCACAAACGCCCTAGAAGATATATTTAAGCTGCTATCCTGGACAGAATGTGGAATAAATATTAACGGAGAATACATTTCTCATCTTCGATTTGCAGATGACATAGTGCTAGTAGTCGAATCACCTAACGAGTATCAAGACATGCTCTACGACCTCAATGAAGCGTCGTACGAAATTGTCCTGAAAATGAACATGGATAAAACAAAAGCCATGATAAATAGTCATATTTTCCAGACTTTTGACCTTATTTCCATTGAACATAAATATAGGGTTGTAAATGACTATACCTATCTGAGACAAGTAATACAACTAGGACGAAGTAACATCTCAAAAGAAATCGAGAGGCGTATACAAATGGGATGGGCAGCATTTGGAAAACTAAATTAAATTGGTAAAGCGAAAATTCCGCAATACCTTAAAACATAGGCGTTTACTCAATGCATCCTTCCTGTATTATCTTATGACGCAGAGACGTGGAATCTGACAGCATGCCTTATCCATAAAATAAAGGTCACCCAGCGTGCTATGGAGAGATCAATGCTCGGAGTGTCGCTAAAAGATAGTCGTAATCTCGTCTTACATACTCGTACGTACAGAAAAATACTTACCACATAAACTGAATACTAAGGTTAAAACATTTACTATTGCAGCTGATTCATTTTGTATTAAGCATCCAAAAGTTGTAAAAGTAATTGTTACAATCAAACTCTCTATCTAAGATTCATACAGTCGAGTACGACACAGAGCATTTTGCCACTCTATGTAAATTGAGAGGATCAAGGTCCAAAACAACAAGTATCGAGGAATTTGCGGTGTTTCTATAAATTAATATTAATTTTGAAACGAGGAAATACGCAGAATAACTCAAGAAGTGGAGGCTACTCAATGAATAGACACACTCAAGTGGCAATGGGCAGGACATATCTGTCGAAGAGACGACGGTCGATGGGGAAGAAAAGTATTGGAATGGCGCCCAAGAACTGGCAAACGAAGCATTGGCCGACCCCCTGCATGATGGACTGATGACATAAGAAGAATAGCAGGCGTGACCTGCGTGCGGAAGGCGGAGGATCGAAGAGGATGGAGAGTCATGCGAATTACGTTCAACAGTGGATGGGTACAGGCTGATGATGATGAGTAAAAAGTGGAAATAGTTTAGAAAAAAGATTATAAAAGTAACACTTATTCTTCGTTTGGCGTTCAGAAAAATTTGACGTTTAATTCTTTTGTTCATATTAAAAACATTTTCAAACGAAAAATAATAATTTCCTTGTTTAAATTTGATTTTCTATTTTCTTTTTGTTCTAGATAGACAAAAATTGCATCTAAATGTGAGATTATGGGATTTGCAACGTTTCGGTATGTTCGTGAGCTTCAAGTTTTTCTTACAAATCGATCTCTTGCTGGAGCATATGTATGCCACAAATATCGCCTTGTCACAAGTCAGATTAGCTCCCGAAGCTCCACCTAGTTACCAGCTGGTGACATTTAAGTGCTAGCTGAGCTTACATATATTTGAATTCATAACATCAGAGAAACTTCAATCACAGCATATCACTCTCTATAAACAAAATGTTATCGACTAGTGACATTATAATATTTAATATCATTAAAGACCGTTTTTCATTCATGCTTGATCACTCTTATGACACTTGTAAAATAATGTTCGATTTATTTTTTAAGGCAAGGTATTCCATTTGAGGTACTACCAGATTAAAGACGAGTTCCAACTTTTAAGCTTACCTCTTGAGACCTCTACATCACGTGATGAGATACACTTTTTCTGCGAAAAAAGACCTGGCTGCAACGGCGACAAAATACTTTTCCACTTTTGCCGTAAATTGTAATACATACAAATTAAAATTATTTAGCTTGCTACAAAAAAATAAATATGTTATATCATCTTTCTTTATCTGCTCTCGAGTTGGAGCAAAAAACGGTCCTCTTTGACTGTACCTCGGGGGCTCATCGAGAGAGCTGCTGTAGTATCCTTTACAGGAATTGGAATAATTATATAAATTCTTTTGCCATATTCAACTCTAATCTAGCAAACGGTAGTTACAAAATATCTCATATTCGTCACCTTCCATGGTGACAAAAATGTTTTATTTTTAATTTTTAGCATCCCATGGCATATGCGGCCTCATTATTTAGACAATGATTTGTATTTCCTTACAATTAAATGGGTGGATCCTGATGAACCAGTTCCTGTAAATAATGAAATGAACAACTACACCAAATGCGCAGGAGTCTCAATAACCATTAAGGACTCTTGGATCACAGGACGTAATTGTGTCGATCCTTGTTTAGCAGCGAATACAACTTTAATTTCATATGATAAACCACGTAAGCAAATACGAGAACATATACTAATTACTAGAAAAGTTGTAACAAATGTGGTATATTTAACTAATATGCGATGGCTTTATTTCCCAAAATCTTTGCAAAAACGTCTTATTTTTCACATACTCCTTCTTACTTAACGAAAATTGTTTCATTTCTCAAACGAGATATTAGGAATGAAATATACGAGTATTTGTTTGAGAAATTATTACATTTGAATACGTTTTATCGATTTTCTCTTTACTTTTTATTTTAGGAAGGCACGTATTTTCTCCATCGTGGAAAATCAATAATATGACACAAAAAGGTATGTTCTTTGGCTTTAAAGTCGTATTTCTAACAATCCGCTCTCTTGCTAGAGAATTTGTCACTTTTTCATCAAGTCATCTCAGCATCCGGAGCCCCACTTCTGTACTTAGATGGTTCCCGACTGCTTCCAGAGTCCCAGCACCGCATGTGGCGATCTACATAATTAATGGCGCACCAATTACAGACAGTCATTTTCAACTAACATCACACCCACAACCGGAGTTGTCAAAATACCAATATGGCGACACAGGCATGTCTGACTAGCGAACAAAAATAAGAGACGAAAGATTCTATATCGAGATTTTCGGCACCAGTCAGCAAGGGCTATAACATGTCAGAGTTAACTTTTAACTTTTTAATTAGTGAAGTTAGAGACACTGCCATAATAGTCAAATACTGTCCATAATTAATATTTACCAGTCAGAGAAACTGGCATCATAGTCAAATACTGTCCATAGACAAAGTGATATTTTAATATTTAACATACTTGAGAAGCACCAGTCATTTAGTCGTGCTTGATCAACCTTAAAGTACTCCTATAATAAGAAAGTTTTATTTTTTAAGGCAAGATACTCCAGATTCGGTACAACCAGATTGAGATAGAATTCCATCTTCAGAATCTCGAGAATGATCAAAGGAATGACGCATACTTTCTTTGCGAAAAGAAACCCACTTGTAATAGCGACAATTTAGTTTTCCACAATTGCCACCAATCGTAATATATATTTTTATTAATTACTTGTTTAATTGCTTTCATCGAATTCTTATCCTCACACGTATTAGCTGGCTTGCTGGTTCATATGGCTGCCATACAACATTACCTCGTATTTGTTATGTCGGACTCGTCACAGACCATCCCTCAGGCCCTCCTCTACGAGCTTCTGAAGACTCACAAAGAAAGCAGCTGTCGCAAATGAGAAATGAGTCGAAGTAATAATTGTAAAATTCTTCATTAATCCATCACATGCCATAATTCTAGTTTTGTCCTAAGTACATACCATGTAGAGTTATGTAGCTTCCAGTACGGGAGCATAAGGCTATGAAAGAAGGCATAAGCAGTATCAAAGCATTTAATGGCGTTAATGGAATAATATATTTAATCGGCTGACAAAATCTTGGTTGACACTTGGTCTTAAAAAATCACATGTCCTATCAAGCGTAAACGAATGTTTGTCACTTTAAACAAGTGTTTTTTGCTTTTCTAGGATACCGAAGGAAAAATGGACTTATTATATTGAGAATGTATTGTATTTAGTTGAAATAATATCACAGGACGCTGATGCACCGGAGCCAATATTTCGTACAACAGTAGATCACGGGATTTGCGCAGCTGACGTCACAATACAAAAATTCAATATCACAGGTCATGGCTGCATCAATATTTGTAACGAAGAGACATCAATCGGAATTATAAATCGTAAGTCAATACACAACACTAGATGAGATGTACCAAATATGGTACAGTAAATAAAAATTAAATATTTTTTATAATTTTATAATTTATACCAATTTTTTATTAAACTGGCTACCTGGCGATCGACAATGACAACCTGACAAAGTCGAAACATGTCGTTCCTTAATAAAAAATGTAAAATAAATATTCTTTATCTTGTAAGGATGGAATTTCGAGAAAAATTGTCGATCAAAAAATTAAAAAAAAATGGTTTCTGTTACTACTAAGGAATGACTTTGTTTTTTAAAATCTTAACAAAAACGCCATCTCTATGCCTTGGTGTATATTATTTCTCTTTTGTATCATATCGTTCATATCTCTCTCGAGTGTTTGATATAAAACAAGCTAAAATAATAAATAATAAAAGTATAAAATAAACAGCTGAAATAGTAATTTTTTAACCTTATAAAACCCTAATAAGTTAGTTATTAAATTGCGTGGTGGCAGGATAAGGAGCAGATTAACAACACACAGACTTTTCCGAAGCATATTAACATATATTTTCATGATAAATTGTACAAACATCCAGCCTTAGCGGAATAACATGCCGGGACGGCCATGATTTGAACTCGCCGCCGTCGGCAAACAACTGACTGGACCGTGGTCGGTCACACCCCGCGCCGCAAGTGGCGATCTTTATGACTAACGTCACTCCCGTGACCAGACTTGTCCAAAATGCACATATTACGTGAAAGACAAACGAATGGAAATAAGAGACTAAATATTGTGTATCGAGGTTTTCGCTACCAGTCAGCAAGGGCTATATCATGCTGATGTCACTTAGGATTGAGTTTATAATTTATATTATAAGTATTTTTCTTGGTACGTACGAGTATGTAAGACATTCTTACGACTAGACCGATTTGTTAAAAACTTTTGTGTGTTTCAGTAAGTCTGTCTTATCCTTAGATTTTCAGTTGGTCACATATTTTCGTCACTTATGTGTATTGTGATCGGATCTGGGTGAATAGAAAGGAGGCGAGAGTCTTATAAAAGGGTTTGAAAATTAACACATATTCTTGATTTGACGTTCAGTTAAAGACGTTAAAAAAATTGTTCTATTTTGTAAAAAAAAAATCTATGAAAAACAGACATGTTCAAACTAATTTGATTTCATTTTTTTTTTTTTGTTCTAGATAAAGAAACATTTGTTCTGAATGTGAGATTATGGAAGTTTAATCAACACGGTATGTTCTTGAGCTTCACGTATTTCTTACAAATGGATCTCTTGCTGGAGCATACAGCTGCCACAACTATCATCTTGTATAAAGTCATATCAGCTCCAGAAAGTCCACCTAGTTACCAGCTTTTGACGTTTGAGTGCTTACTGAGATTACATACATTTGACTTGATGACGTCAAAAACAGCCAACACCACAACTCACTCTCTATAGGCAAAGTGATGTTTGTCGACCAGTGGCATTAGAATATTGAACATATTTAAAATTATTTACAGCTATCAAACCGAATTACTCTCCTTAGTCAAAGATAATCGAACACATTAAACATTATGGAAGAGCTTTTTTTCATTCACGCTTTATCACTCTTATAATACTTGTATATTAATGTTCGATTTATTTTTTAAGGTAAGGTATTCCATTTTGCGTACTACCAGTTTAAAGAAGAGGCGCAAATTAGGAGCTTACCTCTCGAGATTTATACATCCCGTGATGAGATATACTTTTTCTGCGAAAAAAGACCTGGCTGCGACGGCGACAAAATACTTTTCTACAATTGCCACAAATCGTAATATATACCTTAAAATTACTTATATTGTCAATAACAATTATGCATATCTTCTTCTCTATATTTTTTCCAGTTGGATCGAATGACTTATATAAAGCATTGCCTCGATAATGTATGTCGATCATAGATTAGCTCAGCACCCGAAGCTTAGACAAATACATTTTATTCACACGCGGGCATAGCTTAGTGGCTAGAGCGTTTGCTTGCAAACCGAAGGTCGTGGGTTCAATCCCCGACGGAGATTAATAAAATAAGTTTTCTTAGCTCCATGAAATACCGCCGGTTGGTGTGAATTTGATCCATCACCCGTAAAATGCCAGTCATAGCATATTAATCAAAATAAGTCGTACACAAAAGTCGTCCGTGAAGGACCACCAATTCATAGTGACTTCCTGTATTATTAAGGATGATGCCTGAATGTTGTGCTGTAGTATATGACGTAGGCGCATCAACACTCCACATGCAGCGCTTAACTATATGCAAATTGGTAAGCGTCACAGAATCCACAGATGAAAAATTTCAGAATTCTGACAGTACTCTGCTGTATGTGTTTATATAAAAAATATATAATGACCATCTTTAACAGTACCCGGAGGGCTCAACGAAAATCAATTGGAGTATCCTTAACATGAATTGGAATACATCTATAAGATATTTTGACACCTCCAACCCTAAACTAGAGCAAAATAACTAATATTCGTCACCTGCGATGCTTAAAATCTGTTTATTTTTATTTCGTAGGATCCCATGGTATATGCGGCCTCATTACATTGACAATGATTTGTATTTTGTTACAATTAAATGGGTCGATCCAAGTCAACCTGTTCCTGAAAATAGTGAAATGAAATACTACACCAAATGCAAAAACGTCACACTAATCCTAAACGAAACTTGGATTACAGGTCTTAATTGCATCGATCCTTGCTTAGCGGCGAAAACAACTTTCATTTCGTATGATAAACCACGTAAGCAAATACATTTACACATGACTAGAAAATATGTACCGAATATGGTATACGTTAATATGAGATGGCTTTTTTCAAAGCAAAACGTGTTCTATCGCACATATTCCTTTTTACTTAAAATTTTTATTTTTAAATATGTTTTTTTTTTATATATGTATAAAAGAAATGAGATATATATGTATACGAAATTATTAAAATATTTTTTTTCGATTAATTATCGATTTTCTGTTTATTTTTTATTATAGGAAGGAAAGTATTTTATCCACCAAAGAGAATTGATGAAATGAGACCATCAGGTATGTTCTTTAGCTCTAAGTTGTATTTTTAACACTCCGCTGTCTTGCAATACCACTTGTCGCCTATTCTTAAGTCATGATAGCACCTGAAGTCCTATTTCAGTACGTACGAGTATATGGTTCCCGACTGCTTTTATTTAAAATTTTGCCTTGAGATATGCTGCCATTTTTGATATCGTTAAAATTCCAAGCTCATGTGATTAACGTCTCATTAGATTTTTGGTGTTTATTGAATTGAAATATATTGTTTAAGTGGTGTCAAACACAGAGTTTTTATGACGCAAAATGCCACACGAGAAACTGGGTGTACGTATGTGAAATAAGAAATTTGTTTGATCACTCTTGTGATACTTGTATTATAATGTTCAATTTTTATTTTTTAAGGCAAGATATTCCAGTTTTCGTACTATCTGATTGACGAATATAAACTTAAATCTATCGAGGATGCTCAAACGGATGACACATACTTTCTTTGCGAAAGGAGTCCCATGTGTAATGAAGACAAATTTATCTTCCGCAATTGCCACCAATCGTAATATATTTTATTATAAATTACTTGTCTTGTCTCAAATAATTATATTATTACTTATCAGCTGCCTAGCTGGAGCATATGACTGCCACAAAATGTTGCCCAGCATATGTTTTGTCGGATACGTCACAGATTAGTTCTGCATCCGAAGTTTCGCCTGTGTGTTATATACAACATATCGTGGCCTTACATGACAAAATTCTGCAGGCTCAAAGAGATAACAGCTTTATGTATCTGAGACATGAATCGAAATATTTGCGACAATATTCTGCCATATGCCATCAATAACTGAAACTTGTGGTCGCAACGCAATTACCTAAATAAGGTTCACTTCATCAGCAGCGATAATCCTTATCCTAAGTACAAACTTGAATACGAGTAAAAGGCATCTACAGTATTAAAGGTATTTAATAAATTAATATTGTCAATCTGACAAGCTCGAAGATCCATTTGGTTCTGAAGGGTAATTAGACTCAAAGATTATGTATCACAACAAAATATTCTTGATTGACTGCGGCGTTAAAGACTAATTCACGTATGTGCCTAAGCTTATGGCCCTAAAGAGGGTACACGATTGTTTTTCCATTTGGAAAAATATTTTTTGCTCTTCTAGGTTCTCAATGGAAAAGTGGAATAATTACACGGACAAAGTGTTGTTTCTTGTTGCAATAGCATCAATACATGATGCACCAGTTCCTCCGTTTCTTGGAACAGTACATCACGTCAACTGCGAAGTTGACGTCACATTCGAATCCCTTCATATCACAGGTCACGGCTGCATCGATGCCTGTATGGATGTGACAACAGCTACGAATGTAAAACGTAAGCAAATACACATTACTACTCGTAGATGAGATGTACCGAATATGGTAAAAGTTACGACTATGGCTTGGCTTTGTTTCTCAAAATCTAAACATAAACGCCATCAAAACTCTAATGTTTTTCTACTTTCCTATCCTCTACCTAGATGAAAAGTATGATGTAAACGAGCGGATAAAACGGTAAAATTTAAACCTCAGCTTAACGTTTTTAAACATACATTATAACCCTATTTAGTCAATCAAGAAAATTTCAAACAAAAATAACCAATATCGTTCTTTATATTTCTTTCCCGAACTTTAGCTGTTTACTACTGTCAGCAGAAATCATTTTGTTTATGATTTATCGCAATGTCTTATTTTTATTAAAATTGTCGATACAACGTAATTATTAATGATATTTATTTGGAATCGTGAATAATGTTAAAACACGAGTCTGTTAAAGGTTTGTTTTGTAGTACAGCAGTATGGTCCAATGTTTTTCTTCCATAATGTAGTCTAGAAGTCAAGTGAAATATATGGTAGTGGATTTTACTAGGATTTCTGAGGAGAGGAATACCATCAAGTGTAAATGATGACAAATTTAATGAACTTTACTTTCTTTTTTTTATTTCAGATAGAGGAACATTTGATCAAGGTGTGAGATTGTGGAAATCGCACAAATTAGGTACGTTATTTCTTACAAACAGATCTTTTGCTGGAGCATACAGATTCTTCAAATTTCGTCTTGTCTTAAGTCATCACAGCTCCCAAAGCTCCACCTGGTTACCAGCTGTTGACATTTAAATGCTTACTGAGCTTTCATACATCTGAAATGATGACGTCAAAAAGCGCCATCACTACAACTCACTCTCTATAGACAAAGTGATGATTGTCGACCAGTGACATTTCTTTCTTGCTTGATCACTCTTATAATACCTGCATAATAATTTTAGATTTATTTTTTAAGGCAACGTATTTCATTTTACGTACTACCGGATTATTGAAGAGATGCAACTTAGGAAACCACCTCCCGGAAATTCTACATTAATTCAAGGATTTATCTATTTCTGCGAAAAAAGACCTGGCTGCAATGGCGACATAATACTTTTCCACAATTGCCACGAATCGTAAGATATACATATTTAATCACTTATCTTGTCTACAATAATAACTCTTTTTTTTTCCTAATCTGTTTTCTGGTTAAAAAGCAATGCCTTTATTAAAAACAATTATATGTAATAAGTAAATGACTACAACAAAACTTTGCCCAGATCAAGTACGAGTATGTTGGCTCTGTATCCGAAGATTCGCCGAATACATTATGTGTACATTATAATCCACTTTAATGAGACCCCAATGGCTCGACGAAAAAGCAGCTGTAGTATCCTATACATGAATCGAAATAATCCTGCAATTTCTTTTGTCTCGTCCATTTTTAACGAGAGCAAACAGTCGCCACAAAATAGCTCATATTCGTCACCAGCAATGATTTTTAAAAAATGTTTTATTTTTGATTTCTAGGATCCCAGAGAATATGCAAGCTGATTACATAGATAATGAATTGTATTTAGTTTTAATAACATCGGAGGATTCTAATAAACCAGTTCCTGTCAATGGAATAAACAACTACTACACGAAGTGCAAAAGTATCACAGTAACCATTACAGACACTTGGATCACAGGCCATGGATGCATCGATCCTTGCTTGGCAGCGAATGTAACAATAATTTCGTATGATAAACCACGTAAGCAAAAACGCCTTCTATATCCTAGTATTTCATCTTTCCATTCAAATGTATTTCTCATTTATTTCAATGGGAAATAATAAAGTATGATTATATTTCAATATATTTTATCTTTATTTTTTATTTTGGATCACGTTTTTTTCTCTATTAGGAGACTGCAGTTTCGACTAACCTAGTCTTTCTCAATCCTTCTCTAGTTAAGAGATAACTGAGCTAACATGAAATTATGTTGCAGGATGAAGGAAGATAAATACATAAAAGTGGTTTAGATAAATTTTTTATTTTTTATTTTTAATATTATTCTTATGTCGTGTATATAATTTTATACTTATTTATTTATTTAACGGAAACAATTTTAAAATTGGTGAATTAATTAAGGTATTTAGTTGGTTATTAATTATATCTTCTTTCTTATTAATGGCTTTATAAATTTCTAAGTATTCTAAATTATTTAATTTAACATTTTCTACATGTAATATGTTTAATACTTTTTCTAAGTACGAATGATTATTTTCTATAAGGTGGTTTGCGAATTCAGAAAATTAGTGCTTTTTTCAAATCACAATTAGAGAAGGATTGTACGAGTTAGTCGAAACTGCATTTATTTTTGTTACAATGGGGTAAATAATAAATAAATATTTATAATTTATTATGGAAAAAAAAGTAATAAAACATTTATTTTATCTTTATTTTTAGGAAGGAAAGTTTTCAATCGAGCAGATACAATAAGTAAAATGAAACAACCAGGTTTGTTCTTTATCCTCATCTCTTATTTCTAACAATCCGCTCCCTTGCAGAGCATTTGTTGCCTTTTCTTAAGTTATCTCAGCAACCAACGCCACACTTCAGTCCGTAGATGGTTCCCGAATGCTTCTAGGGCGAGGATTGGAGGCATGATGAGATGGTCTCTTTAACCTTTTAGATGCCATGACCCTGAATATGCAACGCCTTATGGATTATCGAAGATGTGAACCCCTAAATAGTGTCCAATTTTAACATGTTTTTTCTTGGGCAAACGAAAGATGTCGCTATAGACCCAAGCTATAACATTGACCTAAAATATATAGTATTATAACACACCGGTGTGCTCACGGCACTGGCGGGCTTCCCGCAGCGGACACATATTTGGGCTCATGGCACCCATACGGAGGTTTGCTTACATTGCGGTATGTTAGCATTGCTAAATATATACTAGTTAATCGTAAAAAAATCACTTCTCTCGTGACTTACGGTTAGTTTTAGATTAATTCGTTTTTTATTAAATTGAAAAAAATGCTCGGAGTTGGTTTTGTAACGCATACCTTTTTTGTCGCGAAACAGAAAATTATTGATTCTTAAATTTATTTTGTGAATTAATTTACCAAATTTTAAGAAAATCGATTGAGCTTTTTTCCGTTTATCTTGGAATACAATTTTCATACATTAAGAAAATAATTGCATTTATGATACTATTTTTGAATTCGCTAATGTATGTTTTTACAGATATTCGCTCATTTGCTTAAAGTGTTTTTCTTTCATGGCAGGGTTGACAGTTAATTTTTAGTCCTGAAAATTTAAGTCAAGATCAATGTCGATCTGTTCGTTTTTACATGAAACAACAATGATATCGACATCTTAATTAACTATTCAAGCCGAAGTTCAAGTAAAAAAACTAAATTTGATGAAATGCTGATACTATTAACGCGAAAAAGATAAAAATAATAGAAAAAGCCTTAAATTGGCAATTAACTGGAAAATTATTGATAAATAAGCGCTTTGTACACACAAGTCTTAGAAAGAATTATCTAGTGGCATTATAATATTTAAAATTTCTAATGAAAATTGTAAGTTCATGCTTGAACACTCCCTCAATACACTATAATACATACGTACAATACGTATAATAATCTTAGATTTATTTTTTAAGGGACTGTATTCCAGCTTGCGTTCTACCAGATCAACGACGAGTCCCTACTTGAGGATATCGAAGAGGCTCAAACGGATGAAACGTACTTTTTGCGAAAAGAGACCTTTCTGTGATGACAACCATATATTATTCTACAATTGCCACCAATCGTAATATATATTTTTTCAATGTTTCAGCACTCAATTTAAGATTAGTAATAAATAATAAATATTTATTTATTTACCTTGTTTTTACATGGATCACGTTAAGTAAAGCCTCTGCTTATGAGTTTGCAGTTTCGAATAACTCGTAGCCTTCCTCAATCCGTTACTGCAAAGAACAACTGAGCTGCATGTACATTTTTTAAGTGGCCGAATACATTTATGTAGGAGAGGGGGGTAGGGTGTGGCTATCAGGGAAAAATAAGAGAAGGAGACGGATAGTGTTGCAAGGATGAAGATGAGAATGATTTAGATATAAAATAATACTAATAATGATAGAGGAAGACAACGCGTTCGTCTAAAATAGAGGCCATACTCAACGTGATCCATCTAAAAACCAGGTAAATTATTAAATATTTATTTCGTAACGTGTATGTTTTTCAAATGATTTATTTTGCCTAGAACAGTTATTCTTATTTTCTTATATATTAAGATAAAAACTTTGCAGCGAGCTGTTCTGTCGGACTCGTGTCAGATTAGCGCTGAAACATTTCATACATATATTGCCTTCCATGATGAGATTCTACGTGCTTGAAGACTCAAAAGATACGTATCAGAGACATGAGCCGAAATAATTGTTTTTATTCTTTGCCATAGCTCACCCATAGCTAAAGCTTGTGATTGTCACAAAGTTTCTCCATTTATTTATATTCATTACAATGATAATCTTAGACACTTTTAATAACACACTACGTAGAGTTCTAAAAGGTCTCCAGTAAAAGAGCCTAGAGGCTTGAATACAAAGACTTTCAGGGCGTTAATTTATAAACGCTACATTTGGTCTGAAAGTGTGACTCAACTCAAAACCTTAATACTATAATATTTTTCATAATACTCTCATATCAACCGTGAGGAGCGTTTCACCGTGACGGATAAGACTTATTCGCATGAGTCCTATAGAGCGTGCACATAAGAGTGAGCAGAGATGATTTTACTTTGATCAAACGTTTTTTTGATTTTTTAGAATCTCAATGGATAAGTGGAATTATTACATGGACAATGTCTTGTATAAGGTTGATATCAAATCAATAGATGCTGATGCACCAGATCGTCAATTTCTTGGAACAATCCACCGCGTCAAGTGCACAGATGTCACATTTAAGGAACTTGGCATCACAGGTCATGCATGCAACAATCCTTGTGTGGAAGAGGCAACTCAGAATGTAACATGTAAGCCATTATACATTACTCAACAAAATGATTCAAATATAGTACATACAAATATCTTATATGGGATGGCTTTCTTTCTCAAAAAAATCTAAACAAAACGCCATTTACCCTAGTGCAAGCTCTACCTCTTCCATATTATTTACTAGCTGGAGAGTATAATCGTCACATAACGCCACCATAAAGTTCTCAAAGCCTAATCGCTATGATATCATGATATCAGAGCTTCGTCGAGTATAAAGTGGACACACCTTCCAGCAGCCTACAAGATTACAGGACACTCATATGAATTGTACAGATTTATTATATTTTTTATTATTAGAGACATGTGAGTTCGCTCTAAGCTTCGCAGCCTTTGGCAGGCATTTTTTGTAATTATTTGATTCACGATATCATGTACTTCGCATTTGGGACTGGCATCAAGATACATCCATAATTACGTATTCATCATAGAAATAATGTTTTGGAAAAGCTATAAAACAATCATGCAAAAGGTGTTAAACAAAAACTGTACCAGTTATTATTATTAAGTACCATTTCGACTTAAGTCTTTAAAGACTACTATAGAGTGTTCAGGTTATACGGAATTTTCTGTGCTCTTGCAGAATAATGTCGATGCATTCTAATTTGTATTTTTTTGAAATATTGAATTTCGTGGAATAATGCGAGTCAATCAGAGGCTTGGAATATTTTTATTTATTTGGAATAATGGATAATATTTTAACATGATTCTACTAGAGGTTTGTTCTGTAGTACAACAGTATGCCATCATGTGATTTCCAAAAAATTTGGGATACGATAATTGGAAGGGATCGATGTGGGCAGGAAGTCCATTGAGAAGCATCATTCCGGTAGTACTGAATAAGGTTGAGGAAACCCAACAGTTACCGAATGGAATGTGAAATAATGGATGACCACGCGCCCGGATGTAATTATCAGGAACGTAGAGTTTAAAGTATTCAAGAATCACGGGATTATGAATAGTGCCACGAAGAATAAGAAATGCGTGTTTCAGTGCAGCTATTCTTCGACGAGATTCTAGAGAATAAAAAGAGAGCATCCCAAGGAGGAAGGAAGTTGGATAATGTGTGGTATTATCTGGGTTGAACGGATAGGTTCCATACCTATAGAAATATAGTCTTCGAAGAAACTTTTTATGAACACGTTCGAGCATGAGTATATATTTCGATTGGTATGGGGTCCAAACCAGGCTGCCATATTCAAGAACACTCAGAACAAGTGAAGAATATAGCGTCCGGAAAAGCAGGGATTACGAAATACACGAGCTTGGCGGGTGACAAAGCCGAGAAGTTTATTGGCACGAGAAGTAACATTTATCATGTGAGTATGGAATGTGAACCGCGAGTCATAGGTGATGCCTAGATCCTTAATAACGGTAACTCTCCCAAGAAGTGAGCCAGATAGTCGATAGTTGGCAAGAATAGGGCTTTTAGAGCGGTTGAAGGAAATAATATTGCATTTATTGAGACTGAAGCTTAGTTTGTTGAGACTGGCCCAATTGGATATCCCGTCAAGGTCTTCCTGAAGACCAAGGATATCTATATATAGACCTGGAGAGGATATGGAGGTGAAAATTTGAGGTCGTCAGCAAATAAGAGACAAGATGAATGGGTAATAGTGTCAATAATGTCGTTAAAGAAGATTAGAAATAGGAGTGGACCGAGAACAGAGCCTTGGGGAACTCCAGAATAGGCTGGGAATGGAAGGGATTCGTAACCACCAAAGTCAACAAACTGTTTACGGTGAGTAAAGTAAGAAGTGAAAAATTGGAGCAGGTTAAGAGAGCCACTGAACGCGCTCAGCTTGCCAAGAAGGAGTTCGTGATTAACTTGATCAAAGGCTTTGGAAATGTCAGTGTAGACCGAGTCAACTTGACCCCTGGGGCTAGAAGATAAGGAATTTGATATGAAGGAGTTATAAGCTAAAAGGGTAGTGACTGTGGATTTGCCAATACGGAAGCCATGTTGCGAATTAGAGAGACGGCTATCAATCTGTTTCAATAGGGAACTATGGATAATAATTTACAATAATTTAGACGGTGCGGATAGAAGAGCGATTGGCTTATAGTTACTAATGTCACCAAGGGGACCTTTTGTGCACGTACGTACTCTTGTTGTTCCCCATACAGCAGGAAAGGCACCTTTACGACAACAAAGATTAAAAATATATTTTAAAGGTGCATGTAACGCTGTGGAACATCCCTTTAGAATAAACGAGGGGATACCATCGGGACCAAGAGAGGACTTTGAAAGAAGCTTGCGAAAGGCGAAGTCCATATCGAGGGAACTGATATCATGAAGTTGCAGATTACCCATAGCGGCTGGAGGGTGTGCCGAGGGATCAAGTTTTGAAGGGATAGGGTCATAAACTGAGTTGAAATAGCTAGCAAAACCATCGGCGATTTCCTGGCACCCTACAAAAGTTTTATTAGAAAGAGACATGACTTGGGGAAGAGATGTGCTCGTTTGGTTTTCACGAACGAAGGTCCAGAAGGATTTCGGATTATTTAGAAGATCTTGTTCCAAAGTAGTTAGGTAACTTTTGTAGGCTGAGGAGATCAACCTCTTGACATCACGGCGAAGACGAGAGAATTGAAGGTAATCTGTTGGATGACCTACAGTTTTCCAGCGGAAATGGGCTGAGGCTTTAGATTTAATATGGTGGACGATGGAAGGAGTAAACCAGACAGGGTAGTAACGGGCAGGAGGGGAAGGCGAGATTCTTGTGAAGGAATTGCCGAGAGCATTATACACTATATCATAAAATTTTGCGGCTGCAACGTCGACGTCCATGGCTGTATATACTCCACTCCAGTCAGAGTCCACAAGGTCAGAGTAAAGATTTTTGAAATTAGAACCACTGGGCTTGAAACTCCACCTGGGGCATACCCTAGGGGATCCCGCCAAGGGTTTGAGTCTTGGGGGTGGAATAGAAGAGAAGTTAATTAGGATGTCAAGCGACGGATGATAGGCATCTTCTGGAACAAGAGGTCGAGGGATTTGGAGACATGGCAGAACGGGAGATCCGAGAGGATTAAATCAAGAAATTCCGCTCTACAATTTGCTACACTGGAATGCTGCTCAAGATTGAGACTTTTTTGGAAATCGTCAATCCCAAACAAAACCGATTAGAAGCAGAATTGAGATTGAAATCTCCAACACATAGGAAGTTAAAGTTATCAAGAGGGTAAAATAATGTTTGAATAGCGGTAAAAGAAGTCATAATAAGAAAAGGGCGTGCTAGGAGGAATATATACAACCAGGATGTATAATAGTCTGTTACAGGTCGGTAGGTCGATGACTTATAAGACATAGTCGATAGGTGAGCCTTCAGGATCTGACAAACCATTTACGTCAAGATACAACCGCGAACAACATTTAACTCGATCATGACGGATAGCCAGGGCTACCCCACCACCACGACGTTTGTTACCACGATCAGAGCGAAATGTTAAAAAACTATTGCCGAATATCTCTGGATCCAATATACCAGGCTTGAGCCAAGTCTCGGTGACAGCTACAAATGAATGGGGACTTCACAAGACATTTTGGCGGAAAATTTCAAGCTTAGTATTTAGACCTCTCACATTTTGATAGTACATAGAAGTGTGAGATAGTCATGATTCGGGAGCCCGGCGTGGAAGAGTTGCATGGACCCAGGGCTTAACAACGACCTTATCAGGCCAGGAATCAGCACTCATCATGATCGAGTTAGACGCTGCGGGGAAGGATATTTTGAAAGACGCATAATGGGCGCTGACGGCATTTAGTTTCCTAACTTTAAGGGCCCTCGGGTTAATTTTTGTAATGCCTAATAAGTAATCTGCAAGGTTGGCCTCCGTGGTATTAGGTTGGAGGAATCGAACATGGATCGACAAGAAACTGTCGACGCCGAAAACCTGATTGGTGGATACACCAGAGCCTCTCAGCGATACTGGTGAGTAGGGAGGACGGGCGGCAATGTTAGCAGCACGCGGCGATGGTTGGCGAGAAGGCGCTAGTCTCGTACAGTAATTTGAAGGGGCAATAACTAGGAGGTCATGGCTAAAGCTATTTCTCTAAAAGTAAATGCAGTGGAATGTTGGCAGGAGATGAATTAAGAATAACATTAAGGATATCAACTGACAATACTTGGTGAAACTGCATAATTATAATTTTAAAATTAATTTGAATTAAAAAATTAATAAATTAAAAATAATTAGTTTTGATTCACAATTTATTTTAAATGATAACATGTTTCGGCCTTCCTGAAGACCATCTTCGATGAAATTTCAAAAAATATATATAATCTAGAAGTCATGTGATTTAGTAGATTTTCCTAGGATTTACGAGTAAAGGAAGACTAACAGGTGTAGTAGAAGATGATCAATTTAATTAACAATTTTCTCTTATTTTACTTCTAGCTATAGCAGTAATGGAACTTAACGTGAAATTATGGAATTTTCGAAAAGCAGGTAGGTTCTTCAGCTGCATTTATATGTTACAAAATGATCCTCGTTTGAGCATACGAATGCCACAAATATGGGCATGTCTACAGTCATCTCAGTTCGGTGTTGTCGATGAACGTGTTGAACTCCATCTAGTTACCAGTTGTTGACATTTAAGTGCTTACCGAGGTTACATATATTTGAAATGATGTCAGAGAAACTGCCATCACAGCAAAACACTCCATAGACAAAGTGATGGAAAGGATTATAATCAATCAGCTTCAGTGTCAAACCTTGTTTAAGAAAAAATCATTCTCAATCAGTTTTATAATACTCATATTGTATATTACGTACATGTTCTATTTATTTTTTAAGGCAAGATATTCCAGATTAATTACTACCCGATTGTCGGTGAGTTGCAACCAATGCTATCGTGAATGCTCAACCGGAGAACACAGAATTTATTTGCCAAAAAGAACCCAGCTGCAATGACGACCAAATAATTATCGACAATTGCCACCTATCGTAATATTTTTTTAAATTTGTTTTTGCCTCGAATAATTGACTGTTACACAACGTTGCTCTGTACATGTTGTGTCGGACTCGTCACTGATTAGCTCTGCATCCGGAGCTTCGCCGAATACTTTACATACACACAGTCGCCATGACGAGAATCTGGAGGCTCAAAGAGAAAACAGCTGCCGTTTCTAAGACGCGAATCGGAATAATTGTAATATGGTTTTGCCACCATCCATAGCTCGGGTTGAAACACCTCATAGGACAGACTGTTAAAATCCTATTAAAAAATCCGATTAACAAATCACTCGAAATATGCCTCATCCTACAGCTGCCCCTTTTAAAGCATTCAAACTTCTGTATTAGAGGTTTTCGTTAATTTGTGGTGATTTTTTCCAGAAATGGGAAAGGATATGGGATGAACGACTCCACAGTTGAAGCATTGTGGTGGCCATAATTTTTCTCCTGATGTATTCATCACCTTTCATAAATCTAGCCTCATCTTAAGTACATACTGTGGATAGTTCTAATACTTCTCGAGTATGAGAGCCTGGGGACTTGACTAGAAGGAATTTCAGGGGCGTTTTCAAATTAAAGTTGATACGATGACGCTTTACTTAGTCTTAAAGGGTGGCTGGACTCAAAACGTTCATATCGACCGCGAGGAGCATTTCACTGATGGTTCAGATTTAATCACATTTTTTCCTTTTTAGATTATTTAAAAAAAAGTTAATCATGTGATACATAATGGCTTATATTATATTGAAATTATACCAATGGATACTGATGCACCGATTCTTCCATTCTTCGGAACAGTCCATAGCGCCAAGTGCACAAATAACGTCACATTCGAAGATAATGTGATTACAGCTGACGGCTGCACCAATACTTGTGTGAAAACGCCTGAGGAAACACGCAAATGAGGAGATATTCCGTATTAGGTATCAGTTTATACTATAGTATATACTTTCTAGCATCTCTCTAGTGTAATATCTTCATCTTATATACCCGCTACTAGCTAAAATGTATGATCGCTTTGTGAAAACCCTCCCTGTCCCGTCCTCTACTTGTTGACCCGGATGGAAACCCATCACTGGGCGCTCGCATAAAGCTACATTTTTGAGAGTGGCTGAAGTCCTTGCTGTAATTCTAGTACATATGTTCATCATCCACATGTCAATAGAACTCGGTATACGGGCTACGAAGTTAGTATGCTACAAGCAAGTGTCTCGAATTGTCTTCTCTGGTGGCCTGTTGCCAACCACGAAATATGTGGGAATGGATATGCAAAAGGATAAGGAGTGAGAGCGTATCATCGTCACATATCGTCACCTTAAAGTTCTATAAGTCAATCGCCATGATACTTGCTTCGTCCCAAGACATCTATGCTCCCGAAGCTCCGCCGAGTATATATAGAGTTAATTTATATAATATTGCTTTTAAACCATTTTATTAATTAAGTGTATATAATACTTATTGTTAGTTTTATTTTTTAAAAAATATGTACGCCTTTGCATGCACGTGTGTCGATAAACATCCCAAATGAATAACTCATATTATCATCATCAGCCTGTATCCGTCCACTGTTGAGCGTAACGCTGCCGCATGACTCTCCATACTCTTCGATCATCCGCCTTCCGCATCCAGGTCACTCCCGCTTTTCTTCTTATGTTGTCAGTCCATCTTGCAGGGGGTCGGCCAACGCCTCGTTTGCAAGTTCTTGGACGCTATTCCAATACTTTTCTTCTAACAACTAAATAATGTTAAATAATCTCGCAGGATAGCAATTCAAATATAAAGAATACTTGTTAATCCATGATTTATAAATTTTTCAGCCATCGAATTGTCTTACACCAAGACTGGGTTAATCAACCCGACGTTTAATTTGAAATGAACTTTATACAGGAATTACAGATTACCACAGGTTGTCCAGGTTATTAAACAGTTGCTGATCTTGCAAAAGAATTTAGATATATCAGAAATAAGTATTTTATTGGAAATGTAAAGTGGTAAGAGCAAACGTTAAGTCAATTGTTGTTCTGTTGTTTTCTATAACGTCATGTAAAAATTACATGAATAGTGTGTTAGTAGGCAAACGTAGTAGATGGCAGATATCCAAGATCCAGGGTATCCATCTGGCCGGCATGGGTGTTTAAAATATGATATAATTAAAGTAATATGAATATTAGTAATATCATTTTATTTGATTATTGTGAAATACTGTTATATAGATTGTAATAAGTAATACACAGTGTAATTATGGAGAATTTTGTTTTTATTTATATCCTACGAAGAAAGTGATGGAGAGAACAATAATCATTAAAGAAATTTGTGTTGCAGAGCATCTCAAATAAGAAATAAAATGGCGTAAAAATAGCAAATCTGATTAAGAACATCAAATACTTGTTATTATTTAATATGCAATTAATAAACACAAAAAGAGTGTTGTTGACTCGACTCATTAAGTTATAGCTGTTTCCATGTAATGTTCTTGTTTGGCTATCGGCGTGAAGTTGGCGCTCTTTTTATACAAAGAGGAAAAAAAACGAAAAAAATGAACGCCTGTGATAATGGAATGATTTTAATTTTTACATGCATTTTAGATTCCGATATTTTGATTGGTCAGAATTGTGTTGGAAGGTAGGGAGGGGGTACTATAAGCCCCCCCTCGGGGCAGAGGATTTTCATTTCATGAATTTGTTGCATCGATGAATCATCTTATATGAAAATACCTTCATTCATTAGCTGGTACCATGGAACACTTAAATTACAATATTTGAGAGAAATAAATTATTCCATTCTATATATTTAAATTATATAGAGAAATGGCAGGACCATTTCGCCATAAATAATTTCACGAACAATGAGGTTCTCAGGATAATCAAGGAAGATAGGCACCTAATAAGAACCATCTCAGAGAGGCGAGCCCGATGGATTGGTCACATCATGCGCCACGATGGTCTTCTTCACGATATTGTGGAGGGGATGGTTGAGGGTAGAAACTGTAGAGGGCGCCCTAGACGGGAGTATTTACAGCAAGTATTCGAGGACATGAATTGTAGCGCTTATGCTGAGCTGAAAAGGGTTGCGGAGGACCGAGAGGAATGGAGATCGAGATGCAAGATTCTGTTGCTGCAAACCAATCTACCGGATTTATATTACGAAGAAGAATGTCACGATGAACTCTCAATGACGTTAGCAGATCAAGACTTCACATGCAGCGCTTAGTCAAATGTAAAATTTTAAGCGTCATAAAATCAACATATATCGTTCATAACTATATAATAGGAGCACTGCTCTCTTCTATGACAGGGACGCAGTAATTCAGGGAGAACTGCAGACCGCCTCACACCTAACATCCTGCTCCAAATGTCCAACAAGCTGCACATCACAAGATCTAATGCTGGCCAGCACACGGGATATCGACGTTGACAAATAGTGAGCAAAAAAAAATGACGTCGCTGACACGAACAAAAAGAAGACCTGATCAACACTCCACATACTCCGCTTAGCCATATGTGGACGCAGTAAATACAGAAAGTTTATAAAGATCACATACTACCTGTACTAGGGTATGAACGATACACATTCACGAATACTTTTTTATACATACACATAACTAGAATAACCGTGTCGGTAACATTATAAAAATATCCTTCACTAATGTAAAAATTGTTTATACCTTTTATTGCGCTGTTTCTACTTCCGTAAAAAAACTACAATTTTTCTCGGAGCGGATACAGTAACTATTATATTATACGTGAAAAAATTATTTCTTACGCGTATTACATTCAATACACACATATTAGAGACAGTTTATAAGCGATCTGCGATCCAATGATAAAACTTCTTTAGTATTTCAATCGAACCTGTCAAGAACTACATACAACTACATACAATATGATCTAAAATGGAAATGAATAAAATACTACGTCTCTGTTTAATTGCATTTCTTATTGGAATTGTGAAGGGTAAGTTAACAGATCATATTTTTACCATTATTGCTGACGAGTACAAAATACAATAAATAAATATTCACCAATAATATATGAAAATAAAATTAAATGTACCACTTGTGAAAAACATATTTTTTTTTGTTTTGCTCCTAGGAAAAAAAGGAATATTTACAGCAGTGAGCAGAAGTAAAATAAAAAATGCAGGTATGTTGTCAGTGACCAAATACTTAAAATTAATATAGGGTCCGCCATCTTACGTTTTTTTTTCAACTAGTGCTTATTTCGTGAATAGTAACATTTAACTCATGTCTGATTTGACAGATAATTAGTTTTATCTTTCCGCTGAACGAATATGGTTGTGTATATGCTTGAACAACGCTGGGAAATATTGCAACATTATTTTGAAAATCAGGCCATTTTTCTTCAAAAATGAGCAAGGAGTGGCCGTTACAGTCAATGGCGATCGTTATCGGGCCATTTTATTTTCACAAAAATTGAAGAAGAGGATATTGGCAACATTTGGTTTCAACAAGACGGCGCTACGTGCCACACAGCCGAAGCTACACTCGATATTTTGCGATGTTTTCAAAAAAAAAAAAGCTATTTGGCAGACCCTATACATACCGTTCTCATGTTGGAGCAAACGGATGCAACAAATATTCGCCTTACCACTATTACTCATATCAGCACCCGAAGCACTGAAGATATTTTATGTAAAATCTTAAATTGTAGTTTTATAACATTTTTAAAAATGTTTTATATGTCGCTTATAACAATTTATTGCCACGTTATTCGCGGTACCAAAGATTACATGGAGTATATTCTTATCTTATATTCATAATTTATTTTTAAATATTCATACACTACTAAAATGCACACATAAATTCACAGTAACCACTGTATTATATATATATATATATATATATATATATTAAATATAAGCGATTGAATGAGATTTTCATGTACAGCTTACACGATACGTTGCACTTATAAAAGGGTTGACCAGCTGCTGAAATTTATGTGCTTATTGAAATTATATATATTAAAAAAACCAAATAAACTTTCATCAAAGTCAATTCAAATATTATATATAAACTAAAATATGCAATTCTTTTGTTTCTAAGATCGTCACATAAGTGATGGATAAAGACCCGGTGTTTAAACATGCTGTGATCACTCTTATACTATGTACAATATTTGTTTTTTTTTAGGCCAGGTATTCCTGTTTACATACCAAAAGTTTACCGACAAATCGCAACTTCGGCCTATCAATGAATCTTACTTGGACACGTACTTTCTTTGCTTAGAGAAACCCATCTGCCAAAACGAAAAAATAATTTTCGATAGTTGCGAACAATCGTAATATTTTTTATAAATTTCTCGTCTTGTTTAGAATAATTGTTTTTATTTCTTAACGTATCAGCTGCTTAACTGGCGCATATGGCTGCGAAGCAAAGTTTCCCTATAAGTCTCGTCAGAATCGAGCATAGCTGATATTACTAGTAGAAGAATAACGGGAGTTGCCTGGATGCGATAGGCGGAGAATCGAAGAGGATGGAGAGTCACGAAGAAGGTCTACGTTCAACAGTGGAAGGACACAGGATGATGATGATGAACCATTGCTGAATCATGTGGTCGCCACATATTTCCTCCAATGTTGTTTTGATACAATGATAATCCTTGCCTCGTCCTAAGTACCCACTCCGTAAAGTTCTAAGCAAATTCAAGTACGAGAGGCTAGTGGGTACAATCAAATAATAATTTGAATCTTCAAAACTTCTTTTTAATGTTATTACACCATAATGTTCGTAATAATGCGCAGCTCTGTGACAGATTTATATAAAAAAAAAATATTTTTTAATTTTTAGAATCTCAATGAGATCTTTGTATCAATACTTAGAGAATATCTTGTATTTTGTTACAATAATACCAACGTATGCTGATGAATCAACACCTGAAAATATTGAATCAACCCACTATACCATGTGCACAGTTGACGTCACATCCGACGATCTTACTAATAAGATCACAGGTCATGGGTGCATCAATCCTTGTGTAAAAGGACAACTATAAATGAAACACGTAAGCAAATATAAATCACTAGATAAGTTGTACCGAATATGGTACATAAATATGTTTTTCTATGGGATGGCGTTGTTGCTCAAAAAATATCAGCAAAAGCGCCATCTATACCCTAATTAAAGATATTCCCCATAATCATGTCAAAAGTCAATTGCCATGAAACTTGCTTCGTCTGAAGACATCTTTGTACCTGGAGCACTGCCAAGTCCCATCAGCCTCCAAGACGAAAGAACACAATATAGGACGTTCATTGTTCGGCTTCACTATTTTATTGCTAGAAAATCTTATGACAGGTAAAAACTTTATTAGGAAGGATTCTTAAGGTCTCTAGAGATTTTTATGTGTTCAATTATCACGTGTTTCATGGTTATAATGTTGCATATATAATATTAATAATTATAAGTACTTTACGGAACACGCAAATCGAGCGGTGCGCTTTAATTGGTTCAATAGCGTCGTGACGTCCATCGTCTTTTAATGAATTAGAAAATGAGGTAAATTTAATAAACTCGCTTTTCTTACAGATTTACCTCCTCATGAACTATATCAGAAATTGTGGTCATTGCTTCGACCAGGTATGTTCCATAACTTCATGTATTTCTTACAAACCGATCCCTAGCTGGATCATACGGATGCCACTAATGTATAATGTCTTAATTCATATCAGTTGCCGAAGCTAGTTACCAGCTGTTGACATTTTAGTGCTTACTGAGCTTACATCTTTTGAATTCGATGACATCAGAGAAACTGCCATCACAGCAAAACATTCTCCATAGAGATATTACTATCGACCTTAGTTTTAATAATAATGTTAAACATAATGTTGAACAGTTTTTTTTATTCATGCTTGATCACTCTTATGATGCTTGCATAATTATGTTTGTTTTTTTAAGGCACCGCATTCCATCTAGAGTACTACCAGATTAACGACGAGATGCACCTTAGGAGTTTACCTCTCGAGACTTTACAATTGGAGGAAAGCATGTACTTTTTCTGCGAAAGAAAACCTGCCTGCAATGAAGATAAATTACGTTTCTACAATTGCCACGAATCGTAATAAATTAAAATGACGTCTCTTGTTAAGAATAATTATTTGTATCTTCTTTTATCGTATCTACTCCCTGGTTGAAGCAAATCACTAATATACAAGACATTCATCTCGTCACAGATCGGCTGTACAACTAAAGCTTATATGAATACATTTTATGCACATATAGCATATACGGGTATCCTATCATACAATGAATACGAGCCGTCGAACGAGCAATTTTTCGCCTTGTAATACGATCAAAATTTGAGATACGAGCAATCGGCTTAGCGGGTCGGCCGGTTGCACACGAACGGCGCGTCACGCTTTCAAAGTTGTGCTCGATCACAAAACAAATTGTGATTCTGAAGTCTCATTTGTTGAATTCGCTAACTTCATAGACATTCACGCATAATTTTCATTATTACAGGAATTTACTACACATGCGAAGTCTTCACGGAACGAACCAACCTATTGTAGAGATCAAAAAACGATTAAAAATGTGTTTTTATAGTCTCCGTCGGGGATCGCACCCACGACCTAAGGCTCGCCAAAAAAAAACCTTGACCATTTAGTTATACTCGACGAGTGGTTCGTGTTGCAACCGGTCGACCCGCAAAGCCGATTGTTTATATCTCGAATTTTGATCGTATTCCATGAGGCAAAAAACCTTGTTCGCTTGACGTCTCGTATCCCAAAAACTTGTATTTTGGGGTACTCGTATGTCAAGGTATAACTATATTAATTTTGTTACTTCCAACCGAAGGCTGGAGCGTATATTTGCCACAAATTATTACCATAAAGATCTATTCCTCACCCGCGATGATTAACCGCCTTAAGCATACAAACGTACGTGACTCGGGCTCCCAGAATGTTATATTTTTCACTCTCCTGTATGACGTATGTCAGTAAGTTAAAAGTATATATATTTCCAATGATTGGAAATAAACCTGCCACTAGGCCGGTTAAGGATGTATTTTATTTTTATATTCTAGGCTTCCAAGGCATATGTGGGCTGATTACATAATCAATGAATTGTATTTTCTAAAAATAACATCTGAGGATTTTAGAGATCCAACTCCTGTGAATATGGGAATGAACTACTACACCAAATGCGCACTTATAACTCTTAAATACGTGTGGATCACAGGGTCTAAACTGCATTGATCCTTGTTTGGAATCGAGTATAACATCACTGGAGTTTGATAAACCACGTAAGCAAAT
>JAGTXR010000494.1:0-54446 GCA_022606575.1 Glossosoma conforme | reverse complement strand
ATACAAATATAGTATAGTAAAAGATTTATAATATAATAAAGTAAAAAACTAAAGACTTTGAGATGTGGTCATACAGAAGAATTCTCGGAATTTCCTGGAGAGACCACGTCACGAACAATGAGGTTCTCAGGATAATCAAGGAAGATAGGCACCTAATAAGAACCATCTCAGAGAGGCGAGCCAGCTGGATCGGTCACATCATGCCCCACGATGGTCTTCTTCACGACATTGTGGAGGGGATGGTTGAGGGTAGAAACTGTAGAGGGCGCCTTAGACGGGAGTATTTGCAGCATGTGTTCGAGGACATGAATTGTAGCTCTTATGCTGAGCTGAAGAGGGTTGCGGAGGACCGAGAGGAATGGCGTTCGAGATGCAAGATTCTGTTTACTACCGGATTGATACTACGAAGAAGAACTTCTAACCTTATTTTTAACATTTCATTACATTATTTATATTCAGTACGTGACTGCCTGTTTGTATGCAGATATAACGTTTACGCATTGAAAAGAAAGTGTTTTTGAACCCAATTATTTGCACGCTAAAGTCATCATATATAAACAACGCTAAGGTATCTTTTGCCTTGCTTTAATGTTAAAGTTGACTTACTTTTATTGCGCTGATCATAGTTTTCGCGTAAGCTGTACCAATCATCATTCTTCAAAAAGTCATTGACATTGCGGCTGCACTTATTTAAAAATCAGTAATATGTATTTATTCTAATTTATTAACTTATTCAAGCCGCAATATCTACCACAATAAACATACAACTTCAATGAACGATAGATGTGACGGTGACTTAATGTGTCATGTATCATCGTATCAGCAGTGTACGTTAAAAGACGAATATGAAAGCTAAAAAAAACCGAGCACTGATCATAGCGGTTGGATTATCGAGATAGTCGTGTTCAGTAGAAGTAGCTCGCTTCCCACCTTGGGAACATGGGGCGTCTGTTCCTCTCTCTGGCTTCATGTGGAATAATGAAGTGAGGGAGCGCACAAGGTAAGTTTCCATACTACAGTCGGTCAAAATATGAAGGTGTACCTGGCTGGGACATGTATTACGGTTGCCGCCGGGCTTGCGCCGTCCTGGAAAGCCGTCAGGAATTACACATACGTAGAATGTAGTCGGAAGTGACATTAGATAAGGCGATGACAATAACGACGACTGAGCTTTATGGTGGCAGTTTGTGACGACTATATGTTACAGTTAGAATAGCGTACATGGAAATGATGATGTGTATTAATAAAATAATTTGCTCATCAGTAGCAATGTATGATTGCGTAAATTCGATAAAATTTCAAATAAGAAGAAGAGGTATGGTAAAATTTATCGTTTCACAGTATTTATTAAGGCTATAATAATCTATTAAGTACCTACCAGCCGAACGTGTATTGCCATATCTATTTATTTCCGATGGCTCGCCATAAACGCGCATCGCGATTCTCCGGCTGCTTTTTTTTCATCGCAACACCAGAGAAGATGAAACGAGTGGCATAGTTCCCCGCGCAGAAGTGAGGTTATGTTCCTGCCAGTGATCTACTGACACACAGCGCGCCATCTAGGCATACTTAAAACTCATATTTGTTAATTATTTATTTTTCCTATCACATTTCATAACTGCATAACTGAAGTCACGTGCGTGAAATAGGTTCCCGAGATCTAAATTACTACTAAAACAATGTATCAACCCTGAGATAGAGATTCTATAAGCAAATCATTACGGGTGATTTCATTACCCGAAAAGATTGTCTTCATAAAGTCAAAAACTAGATTATGGGACGTAGAAGTCATGGAACAAATAGTTGAAAAACCATAAAACATCCTAAAACAATGAGGAATGATGCAACAAAGAGAGTCACTTCTAGGTGAATTCTTTGACATACTACTTGATTTTCACATACAATGTGCAACAAACAGGCGTAGCTAAATACTGTGCGGAATATATTTGACCCCCTCGTCTGAAATCCTCTAATATCGTTGTAAGTACCGTTCAATAACCCTATAAATGGTTCGTTGTTAGGTCGACAGATGCAGGGATCTATTAATCCATTTTCCTATTCCTAAGCCATTAATTTTATAGATTTAACTTTATATGACTACGGGATTACTTCTACAAGTACGATGTAGAGCTGTTTTAACATGTTTAATTATACTACCATTATTATTTAAAGCAAAACAGGTTAAAACCTTAGAGTATTTTCTTTGGTTACATCAATCAAAACAAGATAGGATTGTAAATTTTTTAAATAACGTATTATATTGGTCCGCGATACATAAAAATATGAATTTCGTGGTCCTTAGGTTTGCATTAAACCAAACTTACCATTTCCATTGCTAAAGTTTATAGTTTCATGCACTCAAGACATTTTCTCAGTATGTAATTCACTAGTAAACAGTATTGAAGGATAGGGGTAGGAGTATATGAATGGTGGTGGACGGGAAAGAGCAAAAGTAAATATTAATTCACAGTCTAGTTTTATATTTATTATTATTTTTAATTAATTTTCAGTTATTCAGTCATTATTTTTCAAGTATTAAGCAGATAACAGGGGCCTAGCAAATATTGTGGGAGTTTAACATTTATTTGGCCTTCATCTACCAGTTGACATTTGATGCAGGTGTGTGGCGGGAAAATGATATTTTTCTGGAGGACTCCGAGCTCCTGAACTTCTCAGTTGGTCACATAATTACAATTCATCACATAAACTCTTATCAATTGTGATGCGGGTGTATGGCGAGAAATAAATATTCAACTCCAAGTTGCCAGGCGTTTAATTTTTAACGGTGCTTTCGCATTTAAAATAAAATTACACTACCACCCATGTGATACCAAAATAAGTTTTTTTTCGTCTTTATAAGTAAATTTTATTTATATTTGATATTTGCTTTGATATAAACATGTCATTTCATCACAATACTTGATATATTACCACGAGCAGTGATTTTATTATGATTTGCTGTATCATTTGCTGTGATTGTGTGTACGACATGGGTAAAAATGTTGCAACAATTACAATAAAGATCTTACCCGCTACGATAAGATCGGTTCTTGTGTTCTAGTCTTTTGAATAGATAATTTTGTCTCCTCTATATGATCCTTAGCCCGTTTACCGCGAATGACGTCTACAGCTATCACGAGCTTTACACGGATTTTTGAACCTTGGATTACAGCTTCATTCCATTGTTGTAGTTTAGATGTCAATTGATACGAGCTCGCTAGAAAGTATATTACAATCTTGGTTTATTGTCTGAACAGATCCACCAGAAAGGCGTCGCGGTCAAAACACGTAAATCCTCATTTTAACCCTTTCGCATCGGTTGTCGGCATATGCCGTCTTAAGATTCCCCGACCGTTGACATCGGTTGTCGTTTTGCTACTTTCTTAGAATAGTTTTTTATGCATCATCTTATAGCTAAATAATACAAAAACCAATGTGATATATGAAAATTGACCAGATAAGTACATTTATGCTTCAAATACTAGTTGTATAATTGACAGTATAATTTGTATTCAAACCGAGCCGTAATGAAAGGGTTAACAACAAATGAAAAAAAAACACAAAAATGAAATTATAACTAAAGAAAGGTAAAAATTGCAATAGAAAGAGGTAAAACATGTATGTACCAATTATATTAAAAAATATATTAATGCATTCATAATTTTTTTATATTTTATGTTTAAATATTTGAAAGATAAAGACTGTTTTTATGATTATTATTATTTCTTTTTTATAGTAAAGAAATGCTAGATATTACTTCATATTTAATTCCAGGCGGCCATTTTATATTTAATTTTAGAAATCATTTTTAAAATGTGAACCGATTAATTTAGTCCGTTTTATGTCTTAAATTTATAAGCTATTTTTTATAAAAATAAAAACTCTAATACAATAATAAAGTATTCAGAATATGAATGCATCTAATTTATTTATTTTTTGAATCGAAATTCCAATTTTATAAATATTCAGAAAAAATATACAAAAAAATAGAGAAAAAATTAAAAAATTAAAATTACACAAAAGAATCAGAAGATGACACGTGTCAAAGATCACAGAGATCAAGGAGAACAATACCATCGACAAAAGAGGAAAAGGATGTAAGAAAAGGATCGAGGTATGCTGGTAGGCCATTTAGGAGCGACATTGCCGTTGAACCAAATTGAGTGCTTGAAGCTCCACAAGCCTCGACTGGGATTAAAAACAATGAATGGCTACGAGCACGGGTGTACCTATCTGGAACATAGAAGTTAAAACATTCAAGAATCCCAGGGTTGTGAATTGAACTAATGTACAACAAACAAAAAATGCTTGTTTCTTTTTTTAGATACGGATTTGTGTTTATGCAAATTACATTAACCCTTTCATTACGGCTCGGTTTGAATAAAAATTATACTGTCAATTATATAACTAGTATTTGAAGCATAAATGTACTTATCTATTTTCATATATCACATTGGTTCTTGTATCCTTTAGCTATCAGACGATGCATAAAAAACCATTGTAAGAAAGTAGCAAAACGATATATCACGTCAAACGATGTCAACGTTCGGGAGATCTTGTGACGGCATATGCCGACAAGCGATGCGAAAGGGTTAATTTAAAACAACAATTTAGACAGAAACCTGAGATTGATATGTCACTTCCCCTTTATTTATTATTTCAATGAATAAAATACAGACATGTAATAACGTTTAACGTGGACTGACGATATAAGAAGAATAGCACCTTTCGAAGTGGAGACTCATAGGCCTGTAATAACGCTTTGCGTTTTGATGAATAACGTTTTGCGTTTTTGACGTAGGCAGATTCTAACAAGTACAATGCGATATGTTGGCGTATTTAAAATTGTTTTTTTTCATTGCGGGCAAAACTTAAATTTACCGTTGTTCGTTTTTCCGTTTTTCATTCACATCTGAGAGTGGTATTTGTGAGATGGTGTGACACGCTTCCCAGCGCCGCGGTTCGCGCGTGGACGTGAAATATGAACGTCAGGTGCGAGGGTGGGCGCGGGCAGCACACGTGTCCCAACAACACAACATAACGGATTCACACATTTATTTGATATACGTTTAATTTTACAATTCATTGGTTGTCTCGCCATTGCGCATGACAAACACATTTAACCGATACAAGTTATTCTGGACACCCAAGTGAATTGACAACAATAAAAAATACTTCATTATCTGGATCATAGACAGCAATACCTACCAGAAAATAATACCTACCTACGTACTGATTATTCTTCTTCTTCTTTTGCTTCTTCCACATCAGCTGTTAGCTGAAGCATATGTTCACTTCAAATTGCCACCGCGTAGTTCTATCAGCTTATCATTATAGTTATTTCGTGCCAATCTGCACAAAAAGCTATGCCGAGTACAAACTATACATAGCTTTTGACCAACAACAAAGCTGTAGCATTTAAGGTATATTTGAGAATTTTTAAGTACCATTTTAACCCTTTCATTACGGCTCGGTTTGAATACAAATTATACTGTCAATTATAAAACTAGTATTTGAAGCATAAATGTACTTATCTGGTCTATTTTCATATATCACATTGGTTCTTGTATCCTTTAGCTATCTGATGATGCATAAAAAGTATTCTATGAAAGTAGCAAAACGATATATCACGTCAACCGATGTCAACGGTCGGGGAATCTTATGACGGCATATGCCGACAACCGATGCGAAAGGGTTAAACTATAGGATTATATGCCGACGATCTTAACCCCCTGGTTATAAGGGTGTTCAACCCAAATCTTACTGGTATTAAGAATGATTGTAGCAGCCCAGAGAAATAATTTTAAGAACACGCTCATGTTAATTGTTATTTTTATGTGTAAATTATGAATTTTATAATTAAGAAGCTCTGGAGATTAATCCAATATTTTATATACTCGTACTTGTAAATTTATATGAAAATTGGTGGAAATAAAACACAACCGTTTTATTTATTTAGTTTCTTTTATTGCAAATAAAAATATTTGTATAAAACTTGTATCAAGCAAATCAATTATACCTAACATCATAAAATTCAATAACTAGATGTAATTACTTGATACAATTATTAGATAAGGAATCGCTGGATTAAACAATCAATTTCAATTAAATTAACGGATAAAATTGGTAAATTACACACCTTTTATTTGTAAAATATTAAGTTTTTTAAGTTTAGTTTAAAATGTTGCAAAATCAATCGACAATCAAGGAATGCCTTGTTAGTCAAATCTTAGTATAACGTATACGAAGGGACATGTTATTTATATATGTTTATATATATTGTGTATTCAGATTCTAAAATATATCGCGTCATGAATCGATAA
Source organism: Glossosoma conforme (assembly GCA_022606575.1). Taxonomy (NCBI): domain Eukaryota; kingdom Metazoa; phylum Arthropoda; class Insecta; order Trichoptera; family Glossosomatidae; genus Glossosoma; species Glossosoma conforme. Next base: position 48,123 of record JAGTXR010000494.1, on the reverse strand, counting down.
ATATGTAGGTAGGTAATTAATAGTTAAAGGGCGATGACGAGACATAAAATCGTATTTGTATTTAAACAAGGAAAATGTAATGCAATTTTCCTCCAATCCAAAAATCCTCGTGTATAAATCTGATGAAATTTTCAAAATTATTCTTTGAAAATTACATTTTTGACACCATATTTGGCGACAAGATACCAAAACTAAGTCAATATACGTTATATTTGTATGTTTTATTTTACCATTTTAAGATTTTTTAAATTCTTTTTTAGTTGTTGTTGTGAAAGTAACTTTATTATATTTATACTTTTAAATTTAAATAAACAAATATTTATGGATTGTGAGTAGAAGATAATTCCTAATCTGCAAACCATCTTATATGTCATACAGAGATTTGACATTAATGATGATAACAAGTTTTAATACTACATAGTGTTGTAATAAATAGATGTCAATGAACTTATATTTAATTATATTTTATTTGATACCGAATCATGTTTATCTTAATAATAAATTAACTAAAATAATAAATAAACAATTAATTATAATTAGAAAAAGAGAGATAGTATAATTTATCTGCCAAACCATCCATTTAGTGAAAAACAAAATGCCGACTATGTTTATCATGTTTCAATTATATTGTTTGGATAAATTATTCATGATATTGATCATTTCTGACGTGCTCTATTATGCCAAAGTAATAAATGACTTCATTTTTTTTTTAAAATTAATTTTGTGCTGTCTATGAATAATAGTAACGTTATACTCTAACGTTATATCATACTGTACGGCATCTTTGTGTCATATTTTTTCCAAACTTGAAGGATATAGCAATTGTAGTTACTTTTGTCAGATGACAGGTCCTTAACCATATCTCAAGTCTGACCCGAGATAGAGAAGTTAATAATAATAATATGTCAGGAGAATCTCAAAATGTTTCGTTTAAAAATAAAAACAATAACACGTTACCAATAATACTCCCTAAATAAGTATCAGCAGAACCACAACATTCTAATAAATGAAGAATTAATTAAAAAATATCACAAAAACACTTATATTCTACATGTGGTGACCTCTGCCCTCACTCAACGAATCCACGTCGTTGTTGTCGTAATCTTCAGAGCTGTCGTTAGTTATGGCAGAAGCTAGAATGGCACCAACACCTGAGCCCCTCGCTCTGTCGCTTAAGGAAGTCGTAGATGTAAGTCTCCACGGTGTCTTCCATCACCGGTATGAAATCCTCCAGCTGGCGCTTTTCCCTACTCTTTACCGTATTCCTCAACTTTTGCCTTTCGAGCATATCATTCTCTTCAGATTCGACGATTCCTTTGTAATATTTCTCACTTGTCGTGGGAGTTTTCTCATCCGCCACTTTATACTTCATGCCGACTTCCGTTTCTTTAATATCTATATTTCCTATTCCATCGTCGATCAAGTCCTTAAGCGTTCTCGAGTTTTTGGATCTAGAATGAGGCGAATCGTCTTTTGCATAGTTGTCTTTGTGTCCATGTAAATGTTTCACGGGATATTTCTCGGCTGATTGGGGGATTTCATTAGTTTCTGGAATCGACGCTTCGCGGAACATGTCTTTATTACCCGCCCCGTATGTTTTTACTTTAGAGTGGCCTTGGATGATCAAGTACATGGGACCTCTCAGAGGCTCGTTGGGCTGCTTATAATGTTTAAATAAGGGGTCTGTTGTTAATGAAGCGACTACCGTTGTAGTGGGAGTCGGAGTGGTTGAGGTTACTGGAGTGAACATTCCAGAGATTGAATTGATCGCTTCAGTTGATGTCTCCTTTTGCAAGAGGGCATGGAAGAATCCTGACGGCCTTTTGGTAACAGATATTTCAGGTTTTTTAGTAGTTTTTATGGTGAACGCTGGAGGCTGCAAGGTCTGCATCGTCTGCATGGTGAAGTCGTCTGTCATCGCTCCCGGTCTGCGACTGAAAGGTATTCCGTTATTTATCATCGCAGGTCTGTTCATTGAGTTCGTGTAGACGGAGTTAATTTGGTTGTTGGGATATGCCACTGGCAAGTGCGGCATCTGAAGCATCGGCTTCATCATAGCGGAGCCCGCATCGTCCGCGCTGCTTATCATGGGTTGTTGACTCACGCTCAAGAGAGTCGGCCTATTTGTGGTGACCTCTTTCTGAATGTGGGCGTTCGGTTTACCTATGTTGACGTAGGTGTTCCCGATGGTGTCGTCGGAGACTTGGCCCTTGTGCATCGGCTGGTGACCGACTTGCATATGAGTGACGGTCGGTTGTGCACCGGCCACGTGCAACACTTGTAGCGCCGGGTGTGTTGGAGCGAGCACAAGAGGCACGTGAGGCACGCGCATCGGTGTGGAGCTCACTCTTCCAGGTTGAACGGACCCGATACCGTGAGACGTTGGGCTCGCAGGACCACGTATGTTCGTCGGATCAAACGTAGAATGATGTTCAAACACGATGCGGCCGACTGATTCTGTGGGGAACACGAGTGGTAAGTTGTACGGTTCGTCTTCTCCAGAAGATTGCGTCACTCTAAACGGATACTGTGCGCCTTGCGGGTTAGAATTTTCTGATGAGTTTCTCACGAAGACGATAGGGTTGCTCTTTGTTGCACTCTCTCTGTAGGGAATACGGTTGGGTGGAGCGTCTGTTGGGGCCTGCCACGTGACATACTGGCTGCCAGCTCCCTGAGCTCCACTGTTCCCGCCTAGCCACTGATTGTTGCTTCCAGTAGAAGAATGATAGATAAGATTAGCTTGCTGGACGGAGACAGAAGGGCGCGGTGCGGCAGTGGTGGTTGATTGGTAGACCGGGCGGGCGGTAGTGGGAGGCAGCTGAGGCTTTGAAGGACTCTGCTGCTTGAAGAGAGGCATCTCCATGTGTGGCGGCGGCACTGGTGGAGGTACTAACACGGTGTAAGGCATGCGTTGGTCTTCCACCTTGTAATTGTTGTCATCGAATTTGTTTTTGAAAAACTGAGAATGAAAATTGTGGTGTGGTGAATGCGGTGGTCGTTGACCAGAGCTTTGCCTGTCGTATGCGTTGTGATGGTGATGATACTTTGGGCCGTCCATAAATTTAAGAAACGATTCGTACGGATCTCTCCTGCTTTCCGCGGTCGAGGTACTCGGTTTCTTAGAAGACACTCCGAGTACTAGTATTTCAGATTTCTTTCCTTCGTGAGTTGAGGGTCCGTCTTGCTTCCTTGCCGGGGGCTCCACCCAGTAGTGGACGCGCTCCAGCACGGGAGGCACGTAGTCATACGTGGGGTCGTTTTGTAGCGGATCTCCGCGGCCGAGAGGCTTCCACTGATCGTAATCCATCCGTGGAGAAAAAAGACCTCGGGAATCTTTTACTCCGATTTCATCTGTAATAATAAATATTATAATTTTTCAATTCAATCGTCAACTCGATTCGTATTCTGTGAAAATTACATAACTATGTCACCAAATTCTTTAAAAATATTACATATCAGTAGGTCAACATAAATACTTATTCTCTAAATAAATGTAACAATTTAGGAATGTAAGCAGTAAAGGTATCAAACGAATAAAATAAAAAATCGATATATTGTAAAAAGTGCATTCAATATATATTTTTCGAATAAGTAATGAATGCCACTAAAACAAAACTAAGATGATTAAAATATAAACTTCAATCTATCCAATATTTATAATTAATTCTCCAAGAAACCCAACGATTTTTATTTGTTTCCTTTCTCTTGTTGAGGAATGGATCTTACGACCATATAGTAAAACGTCGATTTATGGCCGACTCGTCTTAAAAAATTATTGCTATATTTCGAAAACAGTTTCCACTACTTAAGCTTACATAATCCGCATATATAATATTTCTGAGGACACGTAGAACCCTCAGATAAATTATTATTCACTTATTCATTCAATCGTTTATTAGCAATCTATAGATTCTATAGATTGTTAATAGAATATTTAATTAAAAATTATTGTTGCTGTTGAAAAACCAACCCTAATTTAAAGCAAGAATAGACGGTGATAAAGTAAGTATTGTTTTTAGAGATTGAAGACGAAAGGAATAAATGAATTAAAGATCTTTTAAGTGCCCAAACATTTTGTGAATATTTGTTCACAAAATGAGTGAGATAAGAGTATAAAATGAGATGAAAAGTTTTACGAAAAGTGTTGTAATCCTGTTTAAAATTGATTGCCATGGGGCTAATAATATCGGTCTGCGAACAGTTTGGCTAGTGATTTTTTTACGGAATGAAATCAGTTCGTATACCGAGGTTCTATTGCATTGATATTTCTGCCTCACATCAGATTACAATAATTCAATCATGCATATTCTCAGTCACGTCTTCGGATCATCAACCAGGTCAAATTGAACAGTTCTCAAACTATTAATGCTCTATTTGTTTACAGCTCCACCACGAGTGACTGTGGTGCGAGCTTTTCTTTTCGTCATTTGTATTAAGCATTAAGACCAACACGATAATTCAATTGTTACAATAATGCTTATAAACATTGTTTACAAACGGTATATAAATTATTGTATTACACCAAGTTAACGACAAGTTTGCCAGCGCTTATCACTAAAAATACCTTATATATGTTTGTTATTTAAGAGTGTTTTGATTTATCCTAAATTATAACGTTAATGTTTATTTTAAATCCAGTTAACACTTAAGTGACGCAATACAATATAATGTTCAGGTTGACATTTGTTTTTAATATTGATTATTTCAAGAGTAGGAACACTTAAAGGCTATTATAAAATGAATCATCCACTTTGGATGTATTCGTAATTAGTATTTTAAATATTTTAAGTTTAAAGACGAATAATTTCATAAATTTTACGAAAATATTCGCTTTGTTTCGAATGTCAATAACAATCTCAAAAGAACACTGTTCTGGTTCTTACGAGATTGGTTTCGACCTCCTTGGTCCATCTTTCCTTGGTTGACGTCAGGTTGACCTCCTCCGGAGTATCTGGCTCCGCTGGCAAAGCTTAGCAGAGGAAGGAGGAAGAATATCAGCGCCATGGTCGACATTTTGAGACGTTTTCTTCTTGACGTTGTTCTTTCTCTCATTTTACCTGAAAAATAAATAATCATTATGATCAATATAAGTACAATGCTTTTTAGTTTTTTTTTTAATATTTCCATATCCGTACCATATATGAAGCATATGGTACCAAGCATAGCCGTCACACACAAAATATTTTACACGTAGAAATAATAATTTGTCTAGAATAATGCGTTATTATTGTAGTATTCGACAGCCTCCATAGCGAGAAGACTTGACGTTTCGGCAAATGAATTATCCATTGCATATTTTGTTGTATTTGTTAATCAGGATTTGTTAAAAAATATCACTTTTTCTTCGTAGTATCAATCCGGTGGATTGGTTTGCAGCAACAGAATCTTGCATCTTGATCTCCATTCCTCTCGGACCTCCGCAACCCTCTTCAGCTCAGCAAAAGAGCTAGAAGACATGTCCTCGAATACTTGCTGCAAATACTCCCGTCTCATCATCCACATCACTAATGGTCATAAAAATGTTCAGGAATGCTTGCAGACGGTGAAATATATTTCTCCATTTAATACTCACTGGCCGTAAATGTGTGTGTACACAAACTAAGGGATGATACTCGTATATAAAGCAGATCAAAAAAATAATTAAAAATATATATAAAAATAAAATTGTAGAAAATTAGCGCATCGATTATAAACCACGCTAAACTGAATATTAACATTTAGTATTATAGTTTATTGTTTACTTGTAAATTAAACAGGTTTGCAGTGTGTACGTTCATTGAAGTATTTTATAACCCCCGGTCGGTCAGCCAGTGAGTCTACAGTCTGATAGTGCACTTATGAGGCGCGTTGGATAATAATTCAAGTTCGGAGAGGCCAATAATATTTTTTGCGCGGAGTGTAAGTAACCGGTGCCGCTGATATAATCATGACTTCGTGACTCCGCTCGGTCAGAACAGAGACCAGAGACCAGAGACCAGAGACCAGAGACCAGAGACCAGAGACCGGGGTTCGAGATCTGGGCTCTTTCTTCCGACAGGCGGCGGTGACTTACTTTAAACCATACAGCATTACTCCAATCGCCCATGACGAATACACAAATTGACGATAATTTTCAACAAATATTGTGCTTGTTCGTGCTGGTGACTTTGAATTGATTCAGCCTAATATCTGACATACAACAATGATCCGTATGTTCCCTGATATAATATCTTAGAAGGAACAGCTTTAGGGTTCAATGGGATAACATTACGAAGCAGTTTTCTAAGTTCTACACAACCTCCCGAATAATAAAGCAAATCAAAAAACAAATCGTCGTGAATTAGCTCAAAAGATTACCTGCCCAATGGCAAAAATCTCGCGGACGTGGAAATTATTTAGCAAGCAACCTGAATTCATTATTTGACTGTGTCATGCCGGAGTAGTATTAAAATAAATATTTTAAAGGCATTGTTGAAAATTATAGCTTTCATAATTAACGATATACGACATATAGTTCAGAATTACGTATTTATGTTTAAAATTATAATTGTTAATATAATAAATATACGTATTTAATAACATCCAATAATATTACCACCACAGATAAAATTTCAACAGTTTGAATGAGTGGAAAGAATATTCTTGAAATTAATTCACATAAAAATAAAAATGCTCAATTAAACAGCAGCTCTTCAAGAAACATTATTTTTAAATGTAGGATAGAATATAAATTCCATTATATATAATGTTGAAAAAATGCTTGATTACGTTTATTAAAAAAGACGAGAAATTTATAATTTTTAAAATTTTATATCGAGCCGTAGCTTCCATCAAATTTGTACCTCTAATTTCTCCTGACATGCTGTAGCTTTTCAGTTGGACAGTTCTAGAAGTTTTATGTCATCCTTCAATTCCAGTATTTTTCTATCCACTTTTCTTATTTCGGAAGGGTGCTTATCAACAAAATTTTTTAGTACTCATAAATATGCTACTTTCTATTCATATCGGCTTCATTGCATCTTATTTTGTCTGAAGTATACAAATAGCATATAAATTGATAGTCGTTTTTGTCTTTCTATGACACTTCTAGACTAAAACATTAGTAATAGTTTTTTTTAAACTTTTGTACTTCTTTTTTAACTATATTCCTTTATTAATATGAGTTTTAATTACCAAGCTAATAAGCATGTGTAATACGAATATGGTAAACGCTTAAAAAACGTAATTTGGTATCAATAGAATTAAGTTTTTTTGCCCGGTTTCAAGCTGGCATTAGTCAATCGGTTCGCTTAGCCGGTTGCCGATAGATCCGCGGCTTAAAACCTCATTGAGTTCTTTGTGATGGGAAAAGAGAGAGAAAAAAAACGGCAGTGAACGTGATGACTTTTGGGAAGATAGTCAATGTAGCTGTGCTGGACCAGAGTTAGGCAACATTTGCCATTAAACGAAACGCAAATAGATTTTTAGTAATTAGAAAATATGTTTTTTACCGTTTCGGATATTCAAATATTAATACAGTTCTCTTTTTTTTTCAAGATTGTAATAAAATTGAATGTTTTATAGAAACGTAACTGCAGTGGGTTATGTGAAATGTTGTGACAATGCTACTGTTTGTCGTATGCTATTTTCGAATGCCTGCAAAAAACACATTCTGATGCAGTACCTCTTTCAAATGCTATTGATACATGAGGATTCAGCAACCAGCACCTTGTGTCAAATTGTTATATGTCAAAAATATTAATTAAAATCTTGAATTTACGTTAGACATCAATGGTTTTTAGAAAATATGAGGATGCTGAATATTAATTGGGCGATGATTTGAATTTGGAAATAACAGCAAGATTTAGAAATCATCACGACAGTATTTATCCTGCAGTCGTAATTACAGTATTATGATATTCGGCATTTTGAATGAAAAACGGTTTTATAAATATGTGATAATACTGATAAAATTATATGATAGCGTAAGACCATTAGATAGGTAAGAGTTATTGTGGAGTGTTGATCAGCCATTGCCATTTGCCTACAGCCCACCATTAATTTATTTTCCACAAATGATGCGATTTGTTCATTATGTGACTCACTATGAATGGGTAGTGTTTACAATAAGACCTTTGTCTAACACCAATTTAGGTTTCCGACCGCTGAGCTGACAATATGTGCTTTGTAACTGGTTTTTTCCGCGTCGTTGTAAAGATTAATGCTACATTGAATTTACATTGTTCGGAGCTGTTATTGATAGTGTGGTATTGAAGCTAATTAATGTGTATTAAAGTAGGCTTTATGTGTCGACCTAAAATCAACATAATAAACTATGCCATTTTCTAATATTAACATTATTATTAATTTGTCAGGGAAACTCGTTCTTGAAATAAAGTTATTAGTCGGCGGGTCTAATTCATTGTCATGTTTTCCAAATTGGCGATTGTCTTTTGACAAATTGATATTTCTTTATTTTACCATTTATTACTACTGCGGTGAAACGGGATTTATGATTATTGGCAGTGGCAACACCGACAAACTAACACCTTGTCCGGGGAATATAGCACGTTTCAACACAATGTAAATACGAGAATATGATTAACCGGATATGCAAACTTATCATTTTTACAATTAACAGTAAGGTAACGATGCTTATTACTCATTCATGATTTGAGTACATGTTCTTTTTATCAAAGCTGAATGCATAATACAGATTTTACCCTGTTTTTATCGTAGTTACGAGTGCAAAAATACTAATCTTCTCTGAGGGTTTTGAAAGGCAAAGAAATTTTTTACATAAAAGAGAAATATAGTCATTAATATACAAACAAACTAGAGTATATCTTGCTTGTGAAGGTGATAGGTGAACCGAAAATTTTAAGTTTATCTTAGAGAGTGCGATTAGAGCTACGTTCTTTTTTATTTAGACTAACTTACTACATGTAACAATAACGGATAATCCTCTGATTACGTTTACACTCAAATCATGTATGTATACAATCAAATTCATTCTTCTCTGTTTGTCTGTAGCATCTCTTCGGGATGACTATAACGCAAACCGTTGCGAACTAATTATTATCATCGTATAATGTTCATGGTGAGCTCAGACCACACGCGGGGGAGCGGCCCTCGCGGGCGGAGGCTCCAGCTCGGGGCTCCAATTCGCGTAACGACCGAACAAGCCCTCGGCTGATTCTTAACACACTCGAAATACCTCGCGCAAAAAGTCAAAGCGAGCCGCGGTGCAACGAGAGTACTGCTGCATCAGGGGTGCAGAGGATTTCAGGATCAGGAAGTTTTCATCGTCATTCCATATCTACTCCCTGGATGGAGCACAAACTGACGCTACAAAGCCGTGTGAACATACTATGGTCCTCGTCTCTTTTCTTATTAGATTCGCCAAATAACTTCTATGTATAATTTCCGACGGCCTTTCAGGACGTCAAGGGGTTGAAGAAAATCAGCTGTTGCTTATGCTCTTCTGCGGCATCCGAAGAATATATCTTAACCAGGTCTACTTTTATCTCTTGACCAACATTAGGATGATGGCTTACCGTGTCTGCTGTCTCACTTGGTTATTCTTAATAAACTCAATTGGGGATACCCAAAAAATTTCAAACACAAGCCGATATAACATAAATCAATCGATCTAAAAATGACAACATATTGCACAAGTTCATAAAATAAAAGAGTTAGATTTGATCTTAACTAAATGAACAAAAGCTCTTTGTGTATTAGGAAAAATATATGTTAAATCTTTTGTTTTTTCAGCCTTTAATAAGTGTAATAAATTCCACACATGAAATGACTTCAGCACTACCTGACAGTATTTTTCTGCATATGTTTATACGGTATATAAAAAAAACATTATTTATTTCATTACGTTTTGAATCATTTAATAATATAATTAGTTTACAAAGAAGAAAAAAAGTTTCGTTCACAAGAGATCACGCAAACAGTCAACAGTTACGGTTGGTAGCCCTGATGTAGTTACCAATACATGTGCTATGGTATAACAACAAGAATTCGCCAACCGGATTTTTTTCCCACGTTATAAGGCACACCGCCCGTAGTATACAATATTATACATACATTGGTGTCTTGATACTTACTGCTGCTACATACAACAAATATATTAAGTTTATGCATCTCGCTCTGGGACACTATCGATTTAATGCAGTCGTTTTCTCTTTTATGCTCTCGGTTAATTTTCATACACTTTGACTCTACTTGCCTCGTTAGACACAATTTGACACTCCAATCCGTTGGACAGTTTTTAAAACCAAAAACTTATAGATATTCTTACCATAGAGAATAGATTTTGACATAAACTATTTAAAGAAATTTATTTAGAGGTTATATCTTCTAATCTTTTTTTGCAAATTGTAATTATCAAATACCTAAGGTATTAAAAAGTAGAATGATAATACTTTTAATTATAAAGCTTGCTTTGTGATATACTATGAATAAAAGCTTAACTCATATTGCTTAAAACTAATTAGCAGAATTTTGGATGAATTATCTTTTGATCTCAAATCGCTAAAAGTAAAAGTGGGCGATGTAAACATTTCTCTCAAATTTGATTTACAATAAATACATAAATAAAAATATTTTTCCATTTCCATACAGTGTCTATAGTCGAACTTCCGTAATATTTGAAATCAGCCTTGAATACACACCAAACGGTTAATTAGTAAGAATTTAAAGAGTACTGCTTTGTAGAAGTATGTATGGAGTTGTCAGTTTCTATGAATGGAATAGTCAAAAGAATTGCAGGGGACTCTATATTTTCAAGTATTATTCTGTTTTTATTACTCTTTAATCAATGACAAGTAAAATTGTATAATTGAAAGAAATTTACATAAAGACAGTTGATACATTCAAGTTTTTTCTACTTTTCAGTTATACGAGGGGGGATCCATCACGTACGGCTGCCAAGCCAAGACTGAGCTCCGCAGGCAGCTCGCTAGGGAATTAATTTAGAGTGGGGCAACCAAGGTACACTACAGAATAGCGGGATCTACTATAACAGCGCTTTTCAGGACTGTAGCGCTATGGGAAGCTTATTTTACGGATAACCCTCGTAATATTGAGAATTGTGACTGTTTTTTTAGAAGTTGATGAGTTCAGTGAAGTGATTCAGTTCACTCCATATGGTAATACGTCCGTATGATTTTCTTCTCTTCCATGTACTATAGCAGGGGTCGTCAACCTTTTTATGCCTAGCACCCACTTTTGCCTATTTTTCATGGTAAAATTTCCGTATATGGGTGGGAAAAATTCTAGAAGGAATTTAGGAGATTTGAAAATGTAGAAAAATCGCCCAACGCCCACCACGGAAGCCCGTATCGTCCAGTAGTGGGCGGTACGGACCAGGTTGACGACTCTTGTACTATAGTATTCTCAGAACACATCACAGTTGACAGAACACATTACAAAAAATACTACCATCATCTGAATATACTACAAAAATAAAATAAAAAAATAATTTTAAAAGTTTACTTTGAATTTGAAATGCAGTTGTAAACATGTCGTCTTTATTGAAACAAGTATCAAAACTGAACAGATACAATTTCAGTGGCGGACCGTCCTAGAGGCAGAAGGTGGTCTACAACGCTGATGTTTAAATTGATTTTTAATAAATAAAAAATTACGCAGTACAAAAAAAAAACTATTTTATAATTATTTATTTAAATTTAGCTATTATAAATCTAAAAATTGGTTGCAGAATTTGTACTTTCATATTAGCCAATTGTAGTTGGTAAACTATTATACTCAACGTATTACTTGTAAGGTTTTGCGAGTTTTTTTTGTCACGTTATTTAGGTATTAGTGATAGAACAATAACGTCCACATCGCTTTACTTTTTAAGTTTAAATATTGTCTTATTTTAGTTAAGATATTCTGGCAGATGATTATTTATAATATCGAAGTTACTCCAAAGCTTAACGAAGCGCCACAAGAAAGTTGTTTGCAAATACGAATCCAACGGTAATATAAATCCAATATTTTATTTAGCAGTTATTATTATACACGAAGACTTGTTTTCCGAGTGTGAAAGCTCTTCTTATGGTGACAATTTAAAGCATTTTATCGTTTTTTTTATGATAACACATGCAGCAGAATACCGACAGATGGTGTCACTAATTTTAAAGTCTCATCTGTGGAATTCTATGACGCTTACCATGGTACATGTGGCTATGCGCTGCACGTGGAGTGTTGATCCGCCAACGTCATACACTACAGCCCGAGATTCACGCATCGTCCTTATTATTACAGGAATTTACTTTGAATGGGTGGTCTTCACGGGAAGACTTTCGTCTACCACCAATTTTAATCAATAAGGCTATGACTGACATTTTACGGGCGAGGAATCAAATTCACATTATTTTAGAGCTCAGAAATCGATAAAAAATCTTTTATTTTTTAAATCTCCACGGGGATTGAACCCACGACCTTTGTCTTGCAAAGCACACGCTGTAGAATTTATTTATATTTTAAATAATATCACCAGCAATCGTCTGCGTATAGTGGCGCCTTGAGCCATGATTTAAGGGCAAAACAATATTGTCCAGGCCTCGGGAGCATCGGCCTGATCATCCAATGTCCTTAAAAACGCTGATCATTTTACGTATTTATAAATGTAAGTATTTTAGATTGCTTGAGCGTATATTTTTTAAAATCACTATATTGGCAAAGTCACTATAATGTTAAGCTTTCAAACCACACGCGTATATACTCGTATGTAGAAAAGAATTAAAATTCGAATATATTTAATACTGTCCGTTGTGTCAGTCAGGTATTTTGATGATACAATTACATTATTATTGTAGATTTGCCTCTCGTGGCAAAACCGCAAGCTTGATTGCTTCATCCAAAATGGATAAGTTCCTAATGAGGGTTCTCTGGAGAAAAAAAGCTGATCACATTGTTATTAGTAGAAAGAGCATCTAAGATGATCTTGGCTTAACGTGGGAATTGGTTTAATATAATCAATAAAGTTTATTAAATAAAAGCATTTTTAATATAATTAAATATGCATTATATTAAGTATATATGCGTGAAATTGGTTTATACTTTTATTTTATTGGTGTAATGTATATGTTTGAGTATCTAAACATTAAGAGTCTGTATACCTTTGTCACTATCGTTTTTTTCTAGACCTTATTAATTTTATACCGACCATAATAACGTGACATCTTATTCGGCTCTCGTTAGATCAACGAAATAAAAAAATAAAAAAACGCCGATAAATATTTGGCTGGGTTACTACCGTCTGTTGCATACCGCGTGTCGCAGGAGCATCCGATCTCCGTAAAAAATCTAATTGGCAAATCACCCAAAATGGCATATTGATAGTGATATCCTCCTCTTCCATTTAGGATATCGGTTTACTGGATGAAGGACGCAGGATCAGGTTCACATTATAAACAACTTGTTTCTGTTTCACGATACATGTTTATTTGTCAATAACGTCGCCCGTTAAGGGGCCGCCCTTAGGGATGGTCCTACCACGAGGACGGGCGAGTTGCGACTACTTGCCCGCTCTCACATTTTGGCGGTACCACCCGTCAAGAGGACAGTTGTACCAACTGTCAATGGACCAGCTGTCATAACAATTATTTTGGCGTATGCAAACACCGTTTAACATTCGATGTAGATGTCACGCAAGCGAACCAAAATAATAGACAAAAGATCGCTTGTTGAGGCTTTACGGCATCGGCCTTAAGGAGCTATATCAAGCTGATATCAATAGGTACTTCAGATGACGTCTTATCAAGTCTCCGGACTCTTGCTCTGAAGTGTGCAGGAAACATATGTTTACATGAGAACTAGGTATTGAGACATAACATGAACTATATATGAAGAATTTGTTTAAAATTTTCAAAAAAACTTTATTTAAACCTAATTTACGCAAACTTAACCAGTTATTAAATAGCTTCTTAGGTTTTCACGGCCAGATTTGATATTGTGGCTTTTGGGTTTAGCCGTGTGTGGCGAATTTCTTTAGACCAATATTTCAACCGCCATTGCAGGGGTCTTCTTCAGAAATTCACCACACACGGCTAAACCCAAAAGCCACAATATAAACCAGTAATTATTTATTATTTAAATAATATTTACTATTCCGTATAAACGCATATTCGGAATAAAATACCGACCATAAGTTGATTTATATTCTCACTGAAAGTGGTTTAAATTCTGACAAGTTAATATGTTTCGCAATTAATCATTTAGTATCACTGTTATTACAATGATCGTGATACATTTATTACATAAAATAACATGTTTTGTATGCCAAATATTATTGACTGCCGAGATGATGCCACAGTTGTCAGACAATCAAAAAAAAATCTCCTCTAACGGAATCGTAACATTTCTCGCCGCAGCGATTTGTTTCAATTTCGATTTCTTTGTATCGAGATTTTCCATTTCTTTTGATTTTTATCAGCTTGAAAAAACAGCCGAGTCATGCTCGGATGCATCTCGACCGCTTCCATGCACTCACTCCGGCCGGGTCAAGTTACCATATAGAGGGCAGAGATTCTCAAATAGTCTTTTCTAAAACCATTATCTAGCCCATTTAGAAATGACCTCAACGTAAACCCCTCTAAGCTTAGCCCGCATCCAATTTTCGAAACATAACATAAGCCACTACTCTCATTATCAAACAAAAATGATACAAATTGCCATTTTTAAATGTACTCTAACATTTGTAAATGGATTTTACCTATATATTCTTATTAATACGAGTACTTTGACATGTGTATTTTAAAATTATTTCTATATCCAGCTTGATAAAAAACAGACAGTGATATATTTTTGTTACATAGACCAACTTTACTGAAAAATTGGAGTACTCTCTTTGTGTGGAGTATGTTTTTAAATGATTAAAGTGCTTTTCATTAACATCTTGCAATTAGGTTTTGTCTGGTAAAAAATTATTGAAAATTTCATTTATTTTTCTATTAGCGATTATTCAAATCCATAATAATCTTCTTCAGTTTCTCTCTTTAAGGTATATCCTACACGATCTTTATTATTTATACACGATTATTGAACAATTTTCGAATTACACAATTTTATTAAGAGATTGTTGAAGAGCTTGCAGCGATCGAAATTGAAGATCGAGAGTGTATAATTTTTTATTTTCTAGTGACATTATGCAAATCAAATCTTCCGTAAATATTTGATGAGAGCGTTAGTCTTGCCTGCAAACACTAAAAATGGCGACAAAAAACGTTTTTTTTTTTGAAATATATGTAATTCGGCAATCTACAAAGCTTTGCTTGGAATATAAAAATGAAGAATTATCACAATCATGATAAAAAGCCGCATTTGTTATATTAGTAAACGAATCTGGTTCACCATCTTGTATAATTATCTTCAATCATCAACAAAATCTTGCATCGCGACCTCCACTCCTCTCGATCCTCTGCAGTCCTCTTCAGCTCAGCATAAGAGCTACAACTCTTGTCGTCGAATACTTGCTGCTAATACTCCCGTCTTGGCCGCCCTTTACAGTTTCTACCCTCAACCATCCCTTCCACAATGTCGTGAAGAAGACCATCGTGGCGCATGATGTGACCGATCCACCGGGCTCGCCTCTGAGATGGTTCTTACTAGGTGCCTATCCTCCTTGATTATGCTGAGAACCTCATTGTTCGTGACGTGGTCTCTCCAGGAAATTCCGAGAATTCTTCTGTATGACCACATCTCAAAGGCCTCTAGCCTTTTTTTTATCACTTTCAGATAAGCATCATGTCTCACAGCCGTACATCAAGATGCTCCAAACAAATGTAATAATAGACGTTATAGAAGTTTCAAAATCTTTGTTTTTCAGCAATACAAAATGTGTGATTCATTGTTTTTGCCCTGTTAAAGTATTGTTCGATACAACTGATCGGCTCGGAACCGCCTGCCTTTCATAGTCCACTATCCTAGGGAGTCTCACTGTTTTCTAAAATGATTGGGAAGTGCTGGTGCACGGTAAGCGTCAAATAAGTATGTGTGTATTTGAAATGCTACACTTTGCAGATGGTAATATAAGACTTGATCGTTGGCCGTTTTTGTGTCAAAGTGAAAGTCTCGTGTTACAAATTATACGGTAACACATTTATAGTACTGGCGTTTTAGCTGCCATCTTAACAATTCATGCCGAGTGATGTAAAATAGATTCACGTGGAGAAGAGGCGGCTGTTTACAAGTTCACAGCTATCACGGTCAATTTCAAATTCAAGGCGTCTTGCGTTGGGGCGTTTGGATCGATTTTTTGGATGCTTCATTCATCAAAAGCCTCTTAAGCGAAGATCGGTTATTGTAGGCAATAGTATTTTAAATCATTGGGCGATCTTCAACGGTTGTATTGCGAAAATTTTATAATTAGGGAGGATATGTAGATGGTAGAAGAGCATCTTAAAGTTTACCGATGGATTTTAAGGAATTATTGTTATTGTCTGGCATATGAGTATGTTTACAATGAGCGAATTTTTGTTCTTCTTAGAATTGCATACATACTATAAAAAAAGATTTTACTTAATATTGCAAAATTTTATGTTTGATGACGAGATGTCTACTTATTGTGTGCCTGCTTGTTACGTGATTGCATTTGAGGGTGGCTTCTGGATAATTTTTTTATTTTTATTTAGACACCGGAACAAGTAATTTGCATGCAAATATTGCTGGTTCAAATCCTAGGAAATCTCTGTAGATAGCGAAATTACACCTCTTTTTACAAGTATGCTAATTTTTATTGTACTCGTATAAATGCAGTTTAACTAAAGCTTTTTTGAGCTAGTAATTATTTTTTAGCAATGTATGCTCGTACCATAAATAGACGCAGAAGCTTAGAAAAAGGGAGACAATATAATAAATTATGTATTGAATGCATATGAACGATACGTTCATTGGCAGCCTGATGGAAAAAGTTGTTTCTACACAATATAGATCGAGATCACTTCTTTATCCATTGGCTTCGATTCAGCTTCTGCGAGAGAAATCTCTAGTACCAGGAATTCTCATTACACAACAGGAAGACTCACTTAGAAGACCAGACATTCTGGACACTTTTTATGCAAACACATGCTTAAGAGAAAGTTAACATGTTTTAATAAAATAAACATTGCGTGATGATTCTCGGACATTTTGCTAATGTAACATGGTTTAATAAGATACGCCCTAGAATCAATTTTATTTCTTTTACATTTACACCAAGGAAGCTATGAAACTATTTTTATGTCTCGATTTTTATTTTTACGGTAACTATGCATTCAATTCAATCAATTCCGAACATTACCCAACTCTTTTTCTTCTAGGCATGTTTTCTTTCCATTCGTTAGAGTCCCAGAAGAAAATTGCTGCTCTCAAACATTCATTCCTTTTTCTTCGCGGTGCAATTCACAACCCTGGGATTCTTGAATGTCTTAACTTCTACGTTCCAGATAAGTACACCCGCGCTCGTAGCCATCCATTGTTTTTGATCCCAGTTGATACTTGTGGAGCTTCGAGTACTCAATTTAATACAACGGCAATGGCGCTCCTAAATGCTTTACCAGCACACCTCGATCCTTTTCTAACATCGTTTTCCTTTTTCGTCAATAGTATTGTTTTCCTAGATCTCTGTGATCTTTGACACGTGTCATCTCCTACTTTTATGTTTTTTTTCTTTCTCTTTTGTATGTATTATATGTTTATGTATACTCTTTGTTTCTGTAACTGCGGTTCTTTTTAAGAAATTTAAAAAATAATTATTATACCACAAATTAAATAGCCTTTTTAATAATAAAATGGTCATTCCATAAGCGAAAAAGCTTGGATCTAGCTTAAAAGTTATTTTTGTATTTTTTTTTGTCTCTGGAGGGTTAAATAGCTAGTTATTAGGTCAGATTTTGCGTGAAGAGAAATCTCAAATACCGGGAATATTGCGCAACAGGAAAAAGCGTTACTTATCGTCTGTCGCTGCCGGAAGAGCGGCGGCGGATCTGCGGGCTGCGGAGCTGGCATCTGGGCAGACAGCTCGGCGCTCCGGTAAACCAGTTCAAACCTTCATTAACTCAATTCCGTGGGTAAGGCCGGGTCTAGACCGGCGGGCCTTTGCCCGAGTCACGTGTGAGGAGGCTTCATGCGCATCCACTCGTGATGCAGTGCACTTGAATGTGTACACTTAAACGTAATTGTGATAGACAGGCGCGAACACACCAATTGATATATTATATTGATGTAATGAGTAGCTTACCAGTAGTTTCGTTTTATTACTCAAAAGCAAATAAGTGACATAATTATTTTCAGTAAGTCCCGTGAGACAATTTTGCGTCTATTGTTTTTTTTTATCTTTAATTGCAAATTGGATTTTATTGTAAGAACTGAAAATTGAATGTCCATTTTTTCAATTTATTTTTATGAAAAGAAGACAACTTTCTCATTTTGAGAAATAATCAAATAAAAAAATAAATACTGTGATATTGATAGATTGTCGTCATATTAACACGGATTAGGTGCCAGTGAAAGTTAAATTGAAAAGATTTTCCTTAACTCGAGTTTTGTGAACAATTTGTTGATATTACATTATATCATTAAAGTTATCAACTGACAATACTTGGTGAAACTGGATAACTATAATCTTAATAATAGTTTGAGACAGAATTATTGCAGATGGTCTCCAGAGAGGCCGAAACATGTAATCGTAATAAATGTGAATCAAAACTAAATATTTTTAATTTGTTAATTTTTTAATGAAAATTAATTTAAAATTATAATTAAACTCTAATACAACACTTGTAACAGTTATTTTTGGGTTGTTGCAGCAGCCGTATGCCTCACACGAGATAATATTACGCATAGCCATCCTCAATTTTATAATCTGTCGTTTTATTTTAATATTTGAATGTAGCGAATGATCATGAATTACATAATTGGTTTCTGGAGAGCTTAAGGAGTTGAATCTGATTTTAGATGAAAAGATGAATAAGACAATTAATGTGCATTTAATTTATGATGGTAATAAATTAATCAATTAAGAATCTGGTAAAAAAGAAACAGTAATTAATGTTCTAATATAATGGTTAAGCATCTGATGAACAACATGTGTTCATGTCTGAGTGCGGCTTAACTTTCTTGACAAATCCATAAATCCTAACTGCTTATGGATTGCCATACAAAGTTACAACCCATCAGCTGCTTCTCTCCTTAGACTAAATTTACTGAAGATTCTCAATTTTCACATAAGTTACTCTTACTATAGACCTTTCATCTAACATCTGTAAAACATCTTTAATACGAGTATATTTATAGGTTTTTAAGAATTCAGCTTTCATTTATCACACCCGAAATTTCATGAAAGATTATAATAAATAGATGATCATATTAGTCAGGTAATTATGTTGACCTTCCATTACATACGAGTATTTACAGTTATAAAACAACTTTGAAAATCTTTATAACCGACATTTTAATTTTTTTTAAATGTGTTAAAATATAATACATTAAAACGTATGTACTCGTACAATGCGCTAAAAGAGTAATAACTGTTAAGTAGATATATCCTACAAACATAACAAAGCGTTTACAACAGCGAAAAAAACTATTTGTTATTAATTTTCATTTGTTGTAGCTCGTAACCAAATTTGTACAGCTATTTATACTGGCGAGCCTTAAAAGATCAATACCGGACCAAAAAAAACTGCTTTTTAGTTCATTGTGAGATAATGCCTTTGCATTCGCCCCGCTGGGAGTCAACGCTACCTCTGAAACAACAGTGGCGTCTTGTGGTTTTGTCAAATGCTGCATTTAAATGTATCGTGTGGTTATAAAAAATATACCCTGCACGTTATCCTGATGATGTCATTAATGCAGTTCAAGAGCAAGAATGTACAAGATCAGCAGTTTATTATAATAGAAAAATGGCGCAGATAATACTGTTCTGATGCTTGGTGTTAAGATAATTTCAGCACAACAGATAAGGATCAATGACGTCAGCACATTGTAAGCAAGGTTATCATTAAATCTAAGTAAAACTTAATGCAGACCAAGAAATGGATAAATAACCGCCATTTAGTAGCGGATTGGTATCATCGGTTGGGTTCATACTTCGGGAGCATTGCGCTTATCATCTTAATTAGCTAACCTTTCAGCTTCAGAAATTACGACTTACAAATCACCCAAATAGGATATATTAAAAAAAATACCGCGACATTTTTTGATAAATCTTCTATTTTTGTTATGATATTATGGAATGCTACCAAGAATTATTGATCGAAATTTTTTTTTTCTTTAATGGGTTAACGTCTGGTGTAATCGCGTGTCTTTGATTGAATTGAGTCGATATTTTGTATTTGACCAACTGGTAAAGGTCCCGGGTGTATCGAGCTGATCATCTGATTTCTTTAAAAAATCAAATTAACCATTCACCCAAAATATGCCTTGAATATTATAGCTGCTGTTTTTTTTTTTTTAACTTTTTGGGCTTCTGTTCTTGTGAACTTCAAATCACAGAGCTCTAGGAAAACAATGTCATATACAAAAGAGAAAAACAATGTGAAAAAAGGATTGAGGTGTGCTGGTAGCGTGTTTAGAAGCACCAACGCAGTTGAACTGAATTTATGTTTTGGGGTGACGCATGGACAATGGGAAGTGAAAGAAGTGAGTGGCGGAAATGTGTGGTTATCATATGTTTCAGATATGCAACGGATATGTTAGATTTAAGGTAGATAGTCGTAATTTCGGTACGCCAGTGTTCTGGCCACATGGCCTGGCGTGGTGACGCAATAGTTGGCAGTAATTTGACTAGTCGGTCACGGCCAAGAGCGCAGAGGGGCGCGGCTCTTGATGATAATATTTGGAAAGCAGCCCGCGCAGGACCGCATCTTCATCGTTATACTTTTATTCCGATTCGTGTATCAATGCGTAACGAGTGATTCGATAAACGAGCGATTATGCTCATAGCGAGCAAAATAAATTGCAAAAAATAACACGCATAATGAACGTTGTTTTGTACAACGAATGATGAGAAGAATTGCGGGGTAAAAGAAGTAGGATTTTAATACGAATTATTATATTTTTTGAATAACATTAAGATATTCTCTTTATTAACGAACAGCGATTTGGTGTCATAAAAAAGTTAATACGCATCTAATACAATTACAATCATATTGTTTTATCAAATAATCGAAGAAAAATAAACAATATGATTCAAACCTTTGAGAAAACAGTAAACCTTTACTCTACTTTTTATTAAAAATAAATGTATAAAGGTACACGATCTCCGATTGTACTCGTACAAGTGATTTTTTTTTAAAAACATGTAAATTGAAGATATTAGTAATTTGGGGCAAATATGTGAAATATTATAAAGTATAAATTTATAAATTATGAATGTAAATATTAATAATATATTTTTAAGTATGGTAGTCTTGCTTTTGGATAGCATATTTTGTCTAATATTCGAATCCTTTGTAAATGGGTAAATAGTTTATTTTTTTTATGGTTTTTCAAAAATATGTACTAAACATCATTGTACCTTTTAGAAGTTGATATTAATTGAAAATTTTCATATTTAGTTAGGTTACACTGTAATGCGTCTATCTTTTTATATACATACATCACAGACTACATCGTTTATTACTTCTCAAAGTAACTTAATATTGTAGTTACTATAGCTATATAATATCTAAGTCCAATTAGTTCGTGACAAAGTATCTAAGAAACAATGATTTTGCACTAAAATAAGCAGATCTGCAGCTTTTACAATCGGATCGATATGTTAATTGTAATTTTCAATATGTGTGCTTTAATAAAGTTTCCTCTTTTTTTCAGCTTACACAATTTGTACTTTTCTCGGTTAATGGAATCCACAATAATCATATCTAGGACCACATTTAAAATTAGAATATTTTTATGTTGTCGCATACTGCGATAACTAGTCTCTTCTCCGTACATAAATACTAGGAACACACACTTCGTAAGATGCATTTTTGTAGTGATATTGTTTTTTTCGCTTATAATCTATATACTGTTAAGTAATGCGTTGGTCTTAGGCACAGCTATTTTATTCGAATTTTATTATACCGCAAGTGATAGTCTTTTCTTGTATATGCGGTTATTACTTGATGCGGATCTGGTGGCAGCTATTCGGCCATGGTGATGTCACGGCCGGCCTGACCCGCCCCTAACTGATCTCCCTCGGGCTCCTCATCTAAAACTATGAGCAAGTCAACAATCTACAAGCGACGCGACAAGCGACATGACTAGCGACACGACTAGCGACATGACTATCTAAAAATGTCTGATATTTTTAGTTTCTGGTCTAGCGTCACTTTAAAGAAACTCATAATCCAGTAGTTATTTGAAGATAATTCTAAAAGCGAAACAAACTGTCTCAAGAAGAAAGTAGTCGCTGGGAGAATCGAAAAAAAGTTCGAATAAACGTATTCTTAATAGATGAGTTGGAGAGCAATAGGAATTTTAATTTAAACAGAATAATATTGCTATAAATACTGAAGTATGCTATGTTGCATGGATATCATCCTCAGAAACGAGGAAAAAGGCAATCAAGTTGACAAGGGGCGTAAGATAAGTGCGTCAGCGACACTTTGTTATCTTGTCACCGACAAGTACCATATCCATTTCATTGAATTTTGTTTATTCGGTGGGTTATTTTTTCATCACGGTGATGGCAGCAATGGCCACCATCTCGTATGTGACTCATATCAATCTCAGATTACACGAAGGCAATAAAACAAATATGTAATTAAAATGGGCGGATATAAATTACACTGTATTAATTAATATTCCGACAGGCAAAAAATTGTACCCATCAATATTATATTCGGATATGCAAATGCCTGGAAATTAATTTGAAAATATAATATTCACGTGCTCGGAATTACTATCTCTACTGGAGCCGCATACGAGTGCTGCTGCTTCTGCTAGAAAGTAATTTGGTCGAACGGGTGTGGAGCACTTTTCTAGAATTATGTATGCGTAAAATTAATAACTTTGTTCTACAATTAATTGAATAATAAGACGGAATTTTCGATTACTGTTAATACATTTTTCTTAATACTACTGCGGTCTTTAATATGGAGCATATAACTGCCATAAATCAACGCTGTCGTCAGCAGAGTTTCACCGAATACATCGTCTTATGTAAATAATTGGAACGTTTTTGAATACGAGTATTTGAATTGATTATTATTAACACTATAAGACAGGATTACCTACAAAGGGGATTAGCCTTCCACGGATTCAATGATGCACAACAAGCGTCTGAAGCATATAATCACCACAAATTGCTGCCAAATCAGATGTCTACCGAGTACATAATATGCATAGTTTCCAACGGCGTACTTGGGCGTTTGCATATCAGAATTTTAATGATTCAAACGATCATCCCGACGGCATCAAAGCCTGCAGCATTTCGTCCAATTAGACTTTTATTAGTGGTTTAAAAAACGATGCTGTGTACGTTAAAACTCCCTTATAACATCTGTATCCCTTGGCGAAGGGCACACTATTAATTGTAGCGAAAGAAGATTACATACAACTATTTTTAAGTAAAAGAAATATGAATTAAATATGTGGTGGGTAAATTGTTTTCAATGGTCCACTTTTTGATAAATTTCATTATCAAAAATGGTAATATACTGAAACGTTGATACAGCGTGGTTCAAATTAACCTTGCTCCACGACATTGAGTTAAGTGTGATAAATCGCTCGGATATCCAGGCCAGACATCTTCCTGCGTGAGAGAAACCTTTTCAGGCGTTATTAACGAGATCCTTTGATCTGTTATTAATCCCCCAATTGAACCATATTTGCTTGAACCGTTACATTTTGCACGTGACTGTATTTTCACAATTATTATTAAAATTAAAAAAGAAGGGTTATCTGTCCACCAACTAATTTGTTCGAACATACAGGAGAATACCGACAGATGGTGATAGTAATTCTGAAGTGTCATCTGTGGAATTCTATGACGCTTACCATGGCATTCATAGCTAACGCTGCACGTGGAGTGTTGATCCGGCAACGTCATAGACTACAGCCTGAGATTCACGCATCATCCTTTATTATTAGAGGACAGGTTCTGACCCTGTTGCTTCCGACACGATTATATATATTAGAGGAATTTACTATGAACGGGTGGTCTTCATAGGACGACTTTTGTCTACCACCAATTTTGATTGATAGGCTATGACTGGAATTTAACGGGTGATGGATCAAATACACACCAACCGGGGGTAATTTTTAAGCTCATAAATCGATTAAAAATCCATTTTTTTAAATCTCCGTCGGGGATCGAACCCACGACCTTTGGCTTGCAAAAAAAAATCAAAGATGAATCCCACGCCACACACAAGATCTACCTTTAAGTGGCGTGGAAAGCGAATTTCCAAAAAAATAAACAATAAAAAAAAAAATGAATGTAATACTGTCAATAAAATCTTAAATGTATCCTATTATATTTGATTAAATAAAAAAAAAAAAAAAAAAAAAGCAAAGGCTTTGACCATTAAGCTATGACCGCCGGATAGTTAAGATGAGTTTACAAAATGAAAAAGATTGGTGAACCGAACTTTATAATAAATTAAAGATTAAATTATTTAAATTCGTAACTAAAACGGCATTCGTCAATAGATTTTTACAATTAAATAAATAATACTATTTTTTGGTCTGGGTGTGTTTCGTTTATGTGTTAGTAACGGCGCAAAGCTCTAATTGCCACAATTTGAATAAATTCCCTCTCGAAAACATTGAAATTCGTACGCCATTAATATTTTTCCTATGAATTAATCAATTGCGAGGTACAACAATGCTTTCGGCGTCACTTTTGTGCTAAATCAATATCGCCCACTACAGCGTGTTGAATGTTTATACAACATATTTACTTGATACAAATAAAAATGCATTAATTAAATCCTAATAAATATAATTGATGGTAAATGAACAATGGTAAACTGTTCTTGGACACTTACTACCAGGTGTCAGACTATTGAGTGGGTCGTTTTTCAGATATCATTTCGTATAGGTGACTGAGTAGCGTGTTCTAGATTGAGTGCTTGTTTCTTGCTATTACTATAATCGCTCAAAATAAACTCTAGCCTATATAGTGCCTGTTTTATCATCATTATCTTATACATCTTTGAATTCTAGCATCTTAACAAAAATCAATGCAGCCGTATAATGAGATGTGTTATAAGAACAGGTGTCTGCGTAGAGTATGGGAGGGTACAATAATATGAATTTGAGATGAATAATGTGGTGAGAAAATGAAAGGTGGAGATGGTTTGGGATTGTTATTTAAATGTCGCAAGATAACATAAACCACAGGTGCATCTTATTCAGGCCCACGGGCTCTTGCCGCCCTAAAATGCCACCAGGAACTTTACATAGAATGAACATAGCGGAGTTCTGGGAGGCAGAATTGACATGGGAAGAGGCAAGACTATGACGGATAAGAGAACTCTATGTTGGCAGTTTGTGACAACCATCAGATACATTCTCTGATGAAACGATTATGAAATAGCTGTATATACTCTTTTATTTGTAAATACAAAAGTAATCAATACTTGTATCTTATTCAATACATAAATTGACAGTAAATTCCATCTATTATGACGTTTCTCATATTTAATAAATAAATCTGAGAAAAAAACGATGTACGCGGGTATCGAACCACAGATCCGTATACCATGTCCAGTTGTTTCCTCAACGTCAATGCTCAAATCTGTATTATTTAATTATAAACACACGCTTAATATATTGTCTATGCTTTCACACTATCGTTTATAAATATAAACAGCAGTGACACGTACAAGCATTTATAAATGAGAAACAGAATTAACTGTCTATGGGTGTGGATACCCGAGTTCTCCTGCGCATTTAAATTTGAATATATATGCTTAGATGGTCAGTGCTTGGAAAATATTTGGCTGTCAGTATTGTCAGTGAGCAAGAAAAAATATTGAGAGCAAAATAAGGCCTAAACTATATGTATACAACAAGAAATACGTACGAGCTTACACGTGAAGAATACTGTAACAACTAAATAATTATTCCAGAATGAAATACTAAGCATTTTTTTAAAATCATAACTTTACCTTACGACACGGTATTATTTTACTATTCAATTTTTTAAAAATATGCCAATCTTACGTAGTAGATGTTATTTTACTATATTTTACTACATTTTACTATATTTTAATATATTTTCGATTTTCCTATTCCCACCTTTCATTAAATACAAGTTTTCTTAAAAGGTGTTTACTTTTGATGATCTAATTATAATTTTATGAATTTGTAAATAATTGTATTACACATATTTAAAAAAAGTAACATCTCATTGCAATATATTGACATCAGCATGATAGAGCCCTTGCTGACTGGTCCCGATAGCCTCGATTAACAATCTTTCGTCTCTTATTTCTGTTCGCTTGTCGGACATGAATGTGTCCGCCATATTGGAATTTGGGACTATAGACCGCCGCTTGTGGCGTTGGGCGAGAGCCATCACGAGCGCGTCAGTCGTGTGCCGCCAGTCGGCGAGAACATATTGTATTGTGGCTCGGCCTGAATTCTGTGACTAGGTCGAGGCATAAGTTGTAAAGTTTATCGTAAATATATCTCAATGTGCTTCAGAAAAAGACTTTGTTTTGCTAACCTGCTCCTCATCATGCCCTCACGTGACTGAATAGCGACCTTTTGAGAGAGAGGAGGATGTTAATATATTGTTGTAGCATGTAAATGTAAATAATAAGCTCGCATAGTCATTAGGTTATATAAAGCTTATTACATTATTACATTATTACAAAAGAGACAGTAAAATGGTTTCTGTGAAATATCATGAATAGAGAAATCGAAGTTCCTTTCAAATATACTTATTGGAAGTCGGTATGTTGTGTTGCAACAACCAAGAAAAACAATATGCTTCTTTTATCAATTCCAAAACTCTGACCGCGCGAAAACGCAGCTTCGCGATTATCATAATTCGATTTGCATAAAAAACAAGACGAATGCTTTCTCGAGCGCATAAATTTGTTGGAGTTTAACACAAAGAGTGGAACTAATGCGGTGGGTACCGAGGCTATCCATAAATCACAGATCTGGGCTGAGGGGCACATGGACGTCGACATGATCGCATACCGCTGCTCACGTTACTGACTCAACAGCTTATTCTTACTGTAGCTATTTTTTAATACGATCATCGTCATCAACAAAACAAGCATGATAACTTAGACTGGTTCTCCAATATCTATATAGTGTAACAAACTGCTTAAACAACATGTATATTTTTAAATACTCTACTAGTGTTTGTATTTCAACCAATCAAACCCTTGAACTCTCGCTTGGAAAGTGAGCGCTTGACACTAGGACAGTCTTCTTTTTCTATTTCAGCTCTAAGTTGAAGTATATGGTTGTCATAAATTTTCACAACAGGCAGTAAAAAACTTAATGTTAGTAATTTGTAGAACCCATTCCGTTTAGCTCAATTATTACAATGTTTATTTATAAAATTGTTTGTACAATCTAATATCTTTATAAATTAGGTTAATACAGAGATGAAATGTCCTCAATGGACGAACTCCGTGGACTTTCGTCTCACTCAAGCGTTTACCGGAGACGGAATTTTCAGAGAAATCCTAAATAGATTTGGCCTGTCTTCTTGCGACGCTTGTCCATGTGATCCAGGCATGCAACCGACGGTGAGACACTCTCTCGTTGAGTGCATCATCCATGAGAACCGGAGACGCATTCTGTGTTGTCGCCCGGGAGTGTCTGCCATTTCTTGGGAGGATTTACCTGAATTGCTGCTTGGTTCTGACGGTCCCTTGCTGTTAAACTTCATCAGAGAAATCGTCGGGGCTACAAGAGCGGTTAACGAGACTGACATGGAATAGGCTCCTATGTTCTTCAAGTATTTATCAGACTTATATTCTAACCTTGTGTGTAACTTGCAGGGTACAATACGCAACTATATATTTTTTCTACGTGATTTTTTTTTAAGTGAAAAATAAATAAATATATATATCCTCAATCCTCCTCATACTTAAACGAATTGAGGAACCTAATTATGTGAGGAAGATTGTCTTCAGATCTTGTGTAGCTTTGCACAAATGTTATGGTGGATGTTGGGTAAAATAATTGCCCTTCTCAGTCTCAATAGCTTATGCAAATGAAGAGTTTCCTAATATATTCTTAAAACTGCTGTACATATATGCGTTTATTTCCCATTCAAATATTAAACAAATTTTAGATAGTTTGCACAATAATCTCCTTTTCTCTAAGATATCTTAATCATGCTTATATGATATTGGTAGAAGTCATTTTGTCCTAAAAAGTATTCCGTGATCTTGATTGTAGGTAAGATACCTCTTTATTGACAATACTTCCCTCACTGGACTAGCGTCAATTCACCGCATAATGAATAGTCATAAATACTTTTCGTCGTGAAAGCAACCAAATATACTCGTATATTAGCTTTATTATATGATTACACATACATACCTGTAGTATCACTAGGTCAATGACCTAGTCTCAAACGTCAGTATTTACCTGCAAAGTTAAAGATTGATTTTAGATTTGCTAATGCTTAACACATGGAGTGAAAAAAATACTTATATCGTACATCGGCGAATCATAAATCACTCGTTTGAGCTGATTGCTGCCCACCTATAGATCTGAGTATGATCACGTACCGTTTTTTCGGTGTCGGACTCAACAATTTCGATTTGATCTTTATGGTACTGCGGCTTTTTTTTCTCCAAGCCAACTGTTTTTGACACTGCTCGTTAAAGCGCTTATTGTCTATGAGTTTTGCTAAGCCAATATCGATTAAAATGGCTGAACAGAAAATGGATGGCAAAAAATGAATAATTATACTGTAATTATGTTTATATTTTTAGCATTCAATATGAGGTTAATTAAAATATAAGATTACGAAGTAATGAAACATTTAATATTGTTAATATAATTTTTCAAAACGAATTATTATATTTTTTATTTAAATTTTCCCTTGGTACTAAATGATCTAACCATTTGATGCGTCGAGAAAATCACCTGATCTTATAAAAAAAAATTATAAACCGATGTCCATGTTTCAGAAACGTATGCAACCTATTATTGAAGCCCCTAGTCCCTCATCATCACAGAACCCCGTCGAGAACTGTACATACGGTTTTCGACGATATTTTGATTTAAAACCGTCAGATTTTTTTACCGCTCCCTGTATAATAAACTCTGTGTAGCGTTGGTTGCAAAGGTACATTCAAAATAGGTTATGATCATGTCAGATGATTTTTTGTGGTAACCTAAATAGGTCAGCTAAATAGCCTGAATGGATGAAATATAAATGTAAGTTTTAGGAGAAGCTGTAGTTTGTCGATTAAATAACTTGAAAATAAAGTTGACCCAAGTTTTTGAAAGCTGACCCAGATTTAAACATACTTAATTCACTAAATTAATGATGCCCGATGGATAGGTCATATCATGCGCCACGATGGTCTTCTTCACGACATTGTGGAATGTATGGTTGAGGGTAGAAACTGCAGAGGGCGCCCTAGACGGTAGAATAAGCAGCAAGTGTTCGAGGACATGAGTTGTAGCTCTTATGCTGAGCTAAAGAGGATTGCAGAGGATCGAGAAGAGTGGAGATCGAGATGCAATATTTTGTTGCTGCAAACCAATCCACCGGATTGATACTACGAAGAAGAATTCACTAGAATTGTAGAGCTTCATTTTATATCACTAGGATATTGATAGATCAAAGACGATTCATGACTGAATCCGGAAATGAGCATTTTTTTGTAAGGAGATTATGAATAATTATTAAATCCTCGTATCTATGTGATTAATATTATACAGTGCAATATATCTTTGTATATTATTATAGTACGTCTGCAAATTACTGCAGCGTAGATGATTGAACATGTGCGATTTTTTTGCGATCGCCATCATTACTGACAGGGCCCGGCATGAATAAAAATGTTCAGTACAGTATGTTTAATCTGCCAAGGCGAAGATCGGCGATGATTTGCATATTATCTCTATCGATCGCTATGCAAATATTAATTAAGAATCAATTAAAACGTTAAACTCTTTGAGTCGATCCCGCCTCGAAGAATACACATTAACAAATGAAGAGGCCTGATTTTTTTGGATGCAAGCGCACGCAAAAGAATACCGTCCGATGTCAACGAAAATAGAGATATCACGAGTTAGCATCCTTATCTCTTTCAAAGGTGTTATTCAGTCGCGTGGTGGCAGGATGAAGAGCAGGTTAGCAATACACAGACTTTTTCTGAAGCACATTGACATATATTTACGATAAAACTTGATTTTCCCGATCGATCGTAATATGGCGTTACTTTCGCCTCGATCGATCGGGACTTAACGATGCGATCTCGCCGGCGGTCGGCACACAACTGCCGCGCTCGTGATGGGCTGTCGCCCAGCGCCACAAGCGGCGGCTTATATAACTAGTCCAAAATGCCAATATGGCGACACACGCATGTCGACAAGCGAACAGAAATAAGAGACGAAAGATTGTATATCGAGGTTTTCGGTACCAGTCAGCAAGGGCTATAACATGCTGATGTCGAGTATATACGATATGGAATTGCATTGGTTAATACAAGTAACATCAAATGTCTGTCTAATGTGTATATTTACAATAAATGTCATCATAGAAAAAACACCAAGAGTATAGATTTTCTTTGACAACCAATATTTAAAAGATTTAAATATTATTGTTTCCTAAATAACTTCTTAGGTTTTCACAGCTAGGTTTGATATTGTGGCTTTTGGGTTTAGTCGTGTGTGGCAAACTTCCTTCAACCAACATTTCGACCGCCATTGCAGGGGTCTTCTTCAGGATTGATGATTTATTTAGTTGTGAGTTGGTTTATTCAGATTATCTTTTTAATCTGAATAAACAACCAAATAAATCATCATCCTGAAGAAGACCCCTGCAATGGCGGTGGAAATATTGGTTGAAGAAAGTTCGCCACACACGGCTAAAACCAAAAGCCACAATATTATTCTTTAAATATATTTTCCGCATCCAAACATATCTGTCAGTTGCCATTGTCTATACCTCGTCTCAAGAAATCTTTGCACCCAAAGGTCCACCAGCGAATATATATGGTTACCGATGATCTCCAAAGCAGAAGATCAAGTAGTTGAAGAGACGGGAACTGAAGTATCCGAGACATATTTTTGAGTGATTTCTTAATAGGATTTTTAGCTCGACGCTCCTGAGGCGTGAATTTGGTACACCTGCGGTAATACGCGGTTAGTAACAACCCATCCAAGTTTTGGTCGGCACCCAATAATGCTTAACTTCGCTGATATAACGAGAGCCATGCTTACGATGTGCTATTGTCGCTGAAATTTCAGTACGATTTAGTAAAAATATCACAACAAGATTTGTAGTATCAGTGCATCACAGATGTTTGGGAACTTTCAGATTATCTCTCTTTTTTATTTGTCGTCGGTATTCGAACTCGCATCGCACGCGTGATCGTCGAACGTTCCACCTCTCGGTCATGCCCCTCAGCCATGTAGTATGATTCCGAATTGACCTCATTTCGAGCTGCGCCGTACTTTCGTCTGCTTTTACATACGATTAGGTAGGTGATAAAAGTCATTGGCCGAGGGGTATGGCCTGCCGGCAAAGGCGCACGACCGTCATTCTAAAACACGCGGGCTCGTGTCCTGTCGAGGCTTTATATAATTCAATGCTTAAAAGACTGCTTAAGAGACTGAAAATACGTAAAGAGGAAACGCACTTAAGCTACACTCGATACTTTGGGAGATAACCGTTTTTACCACAATTTTCAGAAGTATTTTTTTTACTGTTCTTCAATACTGTCAACGTTACTTGAAAGAAACCTTCTAATACAAATCGCGGTAATACAGTAGTACACTTGATAAATAGATGATTTTCTCATGGTGTCAAACATATACGAATATATAACAAAAGGTAATTCTTGTAAGTTATGAATTACATGAGGCTTGTGTATTTAAGTAAACTTAACCGAGAGGCTTGCTCAACCTCCTCTAACTTTTTTTTCGAGTCTACCTGAGTACATTTTTTGCACTCCGTTAGTGAATACCGACAGATGGTGATAGTGATTCTGAAGTCTCATTTGTGGAATTCTAAGACGCTTACTATAGTGCATATGGCTAAGCGCTGCATGTGGAGTGTTGATCCCCCAACTTCATTGACAACAGCCCGAGATTCACGCATCATACTTATTAGTACAGGAATTTACTATGTATGGGTGGTCTTAACGGGACGACTTTCGTTTACCACCAATTTAAATCAATAGGCTGTGACTGACATTTTACGGGTGAGGGACCAAATTCATACCAAACGGGGTACTTTAGAGCTCAGAAATCGATTAAAAATATAATTTTTTAGAATCTCCGTCGGGGATCGAATCCACGACATTTGGCTTGCAAAGCAAACGCTTTGACCATTGAGCTCTACCCGGTACATAAATATAATATTAAGGTACAATACATAATTGGTAAATATCATCAAATTTTAAATTTGTAGTTACATGTGGACTAGTGATATAACACTTGGTACTGATGCGAGATTTAGCGAACTCAAACTCCAAAAAGATTTCAAATATATAATTTATAAAAAATAAATATATAAGACCGATTAGTATTATGAATTTTATAAAAAACAATTAATATATACGTGCGAACTCTGCTATACTCGTACATCCTCTCCGCTTCCAGATTTCCTGGTTGAACATTTAAAAAGAGCCTTTAACTTCTTCATCTTCTTTATTTAGATATTTTGATTTATTTAATCAAAAGCTGTGACATTTGGGACCTCGAAATTCAACTATAATTCCATCTTTAAGGCGATTTTTAAGTAGGATGCTTATTGGGCGAAAATTTTCTTAGTTGCAGTGTAATTTGTAAAGGATTTTGGAGTTTGTAATTATTCTTAAACTATCCTTTAATATTGTCATGTTAGTGCAACAGGCTTTCAATGTTGATGCTCGAAATCCTTTTTGGTGTTATCCTGCATGTTCTTATATAAAAAACCTGTGTACGCGAATAGTATCGAGTATAAGAATTAACAAAAAATCTGATTTGGCTTTGACGTTCATACATCATTGTAAGACATCCTCGTCCGCTTGTAAATCACATCGAGCGCAACCAGTAATTATGAAATTTTAAAACCGCTGAAATAATAATACACGTTGTGGTCCGTTTATCAGCGGAGATACCGCCTCCGAAAAAAGCCGCCATCAGCCGCCGTGGTCCCATTCTGCGTGTTATCGCACGCAGGCGGGGAGGGGACCGTACATTGGCAGGCAAAGGTCCGAGATATTGGCAAAGGGGAGCGAGTATTGAACATTCCACCCTATGTTTGGGTATCAAAAGATAACCACATGACTCAAATCAAAAGGAAGTTTCCTACAGTCGACAACGGAACTGGTGATACCTGAGGCCACCCTGCGGCTGAGCATGTGGAGAGAATGATTGGATTGCCCCGAAAGAGGACCTAGCCCGTGGACACGACCAGGGGTGAAATATATGGAGGTCTCTTAACAGACTTCGGACCGGAGTATGCAAGATGAGAACACAAATGAAAGCCTGGCAGTTGTACAGCGGACCGACTGAATGTGACTGCGGCGTGGAGCAGACCCTGTCACACCTTCTGGAGTGTGCGCTGTGTCCGAGTAGCTGCACCCAGGAAGACCTGAAGGTGACCGGGAGTAACGCTATCAACATCGCCCACTTCTGGGCAGACAGGATTTGGACATTAATAACAAAGGTTGGCGGATAGGGGAAATGTCTCCAGCATGCGGGCGGGCAGAAAACAAAAAAGGAGAGCTTAAAAAATCGACGAGGGGAGTCGATATTGGCGGAAAAAGGTCCGAGATATTGGCAAAAAAGCGAGTTTTGGACATTGATAACAAAAGTTACCGAATACTTTACCAATCTGTGGTGTTGGCAGGTGGGCAAGGGTTGAAATCAAAGGGGAAGTGTTAGAAAATATTGACCCAAAAGTACTATAATGCCTAGAGGAAGAGTGAGTATTGGATGTAATAATACAAGTTGGCAGATTGTGAAAAGCGCTGCGGTATTGGCGGGCTGGTAAATGCTCGAGTATATTGAAGAATGTTCATATTTAACAAAGAGATGTTAACGTACTAATGTAATTCTATAACCTTTTATTAATTTATTTATATATTGTATACAATATGATAAAGAATATTTGGAGAGTAGAATGGGTAAAAAACGTTTAAGAGAATATTTGCGAGCTCTGGCGGAGATGTGATAATAATAAAATAGTGAGTTCAGAAAACGTACGAAAAAATGTGTGCAAAGATTCATCAAATATATATACTCGTATATTAAGTATTAGTGAACAGGTTGTGAAGCTAATTATTGAGAAATTTCATTTCTCTTTGTGACAAGGTTACATATTAGTAACTATCATAGAAAATCTATTAAATTTAGTAAGGTTTCTCTTAATTTGTAAATAATTTTTCTTCTGTTCAGCAGTGTGTGCCATTTTTTTTCGATATTTGTCCATTGCAGGGGTAAGAAGAAAGACGCACGAAACCCTGATGATGATCCCTGCAACAACTGTCGTTTTTTCATTCTACTACGGATTGATTCAATACTATATATTAACATTAACTTAGATATTTTAGAAAAAAATTGACTCTCTGGATATTTTCATTTCATTGATTAGGTTTTTCTACATTTTTAATATTGCCTTAATTATAGAAATCCCTACATAATGTTGAATGCTTATTTCTAGTACACTCATCGTCGTTACGCTTATTCAATAGTACTTCACGGATTTTTGCGAGTATTTACGAGGCTTATCCGTAATATAATATTTTCATGGCGCTATAGTCCTGAAAAGCTCTGTTTTGGTGGATCCCGCGATTCTGTAGTGTACCTTGGTTCCCCCACTCCAAATCCCTTACTTTATTTTTTGACTGATTTCGCATAGCTGGGAATGGATTCCTACCGGCGCAATGTTTTTTGCAGACAGGAAACGGATCACCGAGCGCAGCTCACATCTGGCGGGCGAAGCGAGTCGGATATCCATCACGTACGGTTGCCAAGACTGAGCTCCGCAGGCAGCCCGCTAGGGAAGGGATTTGGAGTGTAACCCTCGTAACAATTATGTTTTAGTTAATGATTCTTTTATTGTGATTCAAAGTCAACAAGAAACGTAATTTTCAATGTTTAGTAAATATTATTATCTGAGTACACATTATCCTTTATTTGTTCTGGGTTATTTGTACACAAATAATATCGCGCGCCTTATTATATATTGAGACTAGCCCCCTAAAAGTACTGGAGGACTCTGCAAAATGCCTTAAGGTCACAGGTTCGATGAAAGGAAAATCCTGATCTATCTCCTTCTCGTGGCGGGGGATGAGCGACATATGTCGGCCAATATAGACAGGGACCGAATGTTAGCCGGAATGAGCTAACACCCAGCTAACCTCATCAGGTCAAGCTGGTTAGGGCACTCTATTGTCCTGGAGGTAGTAAACGCTCTCCTAAGGCGGATGAACCTTTATGGTCAACGGCATAAGGATGTGGAAATAAAGGGGAAAATACCACACTAAAGGTCTTAAAGACATCCCATGTACCAGCAAAAAAAATGATTGCATCTCAAGTAAAATTTTCCGGAGATAAAATAGTAGATCTCCGGGTGGGGACTGCTCGAGACAAAACAGACTGAGAGGAATGGATATCGAGATGCAAGATTCTGTTGCTGCAAACCAATCCACCGGATTGATACTACTACGAAGAAGAGACTTTATTTTTCTCCCTTTAAGGGGCTCATGATGATGACAGTTTCAGGATATAATATAATACTCATCATTAAAGAAAAGTAATATTAATAATTGATAGGTGGACAACGAATGAAATGTCTAGTCTAAATTAAAAGATATAGTAAACTTAGAAGACTGAAGATACAATAGTTAAAAGGAGATAAGTTTGACTGTCATAACTTGGGTTAAATAAACTGGAAATTAGGCTATGCAGGTAACAGTTGCGGAAAGCCAAGAACTTGTGCCAATAACTTATATGCAGATTAGTGTCTGTAATAACGAAGAAGATAGTAATCAAACAAATAAATTATCTTTGTTAGTAACACTAATTGTCAGATTTGACACAGTGTTAATTATTGTCGATTGTAATGGCATTACAATAATTGTTATGACTCGAGTCATTTCAATTATTCTCATTATATTATAAGTGCATATTTACGCATGTGAAAGTATGCCATAATATAGAAGATACTTGCAGGTCAAGAGACTGGAGTTGATGCATTGAGTTAGTATATAAGCCAGAAACTAATAACAGTTTAATCTTCCAAAATAATTAGAGTCGATAAAACGTCGTAACTAATCCGAACCCGATGTATCCAGTCAAACAAGGCGTTGACCAACCCCCTGCAATATGCACTGACGTAATTAATACACATGACAAGAATAGCGGGAGTAGCTTGGATGCAGAGGGTGAACGATCCAAAAGTATGGAAATCCCTTCCCCGACTTGCCAAAAATGCCTGGATGGATCCTAGTTACACAACTTACGAGGATATTCGTAAAATAAGGTTCCCATGTCGCTACAGTCCTGAAAAGCGCTATTATGGTGGATCCCGCGATTCTCTATTGTACCTTGGTTTCCCCACTCCAAATCCCTTCCCTAGCGAGCTGCCTGTGGAGCTCAGTCTTGGCTTGGCAGCAATACGTGATGGATTTCTCTTTCGCTTCACCCGCCAGGTGTGAACTGCGCTCGTCGATCCGTTTCCTGTCTGCAAAAAACATTGCGCCGGTAGAATCCATTCCCAGCTATTCGAAATCTACGGAGACAATCGTACTCAAAGTATGTAAAATTCTAGCCAATGCACCGCCCAAGCTTAGTCACGTGTATCATTAATAGGCAATGTCTCGTCTTAAAATACCTTTTTCCTCGCGCCGCATTCTTCTGCGTGTGTGCATTCTAGCAAAAGAAAGTTATTCCAGCTATTTGCAGGTTAAGAGTCGGATCGTCTGGCGTTGGTCAATGGCATTTAGATAACTAATAAACATGTCACCGGCAACGTCCATTACTCTCGTCGCAAACGGCCCCTTGACATGCACTCTCAGGCCGGTGGTCCGGCGCAGGCTCCGACACTCCCGTCCTGAATATGTTCACTTGAAACGATTAACGACTGAAGATTTATTACGACAGTCAATCAAAATGCAGATTTAAATAGATTGATAATGATTATTTTTACGTTACGCAAGAAATTAACATGATATTTTAATTGTTTCACATTCTAAATATGTGTTAAATTCACGCTCCTCATCATGGACGTCACTCTCTGCACAATTTGCACACGTGTTGTACGCTCATACACTTGTCTCCATAGATTTCGCATAGCTGGGAATGGATTTATACCGAAGCAATGTTTTTGTAGACAGAAAACGGATCACCGAACGCAGCTCACACCTGGCGCGCGTAACGAGGGGGAGATCCATCATGTACCGCTGCCAAGCCAAAACTGAGCTCCGCAGGCAGCTCGCTAGGGAAGGGATTTGGAGTGGGGGAACCAAGGTACACTACAGAATTGCGATATCCACCATAACAGTGGTTTTCAGGACTGTAGCGCTATGGGAAACTTATCTTACGAATAACCCTCGTATGTTTTATGGTATAAACAAAACATCACTAATGATCCCATACAGTACAGCCCAAAAACAATAAGTCTTTTACCGGAAATAAGGAAAATAATAATTTTGACACGATAGTAATGTTAGTTATGAGTGACTAGTGTTTTTATATGATTGGATTGTTTTTAAAATGTACACGTAAACATTTCAAGACTGTAGGTATTGCATGTTTTATTTGAATACTATTCACTGTAAGAGTATGTAATAATGTTTTTACCTCGAACTTCAAAGCTAAATAAATGTTTTTAGAGAATTATTACCGTCTTTTTATGAGTACTAGCGTACTCAAAAATATTATAATTACATACCTTAACACTTTAAGTAACTAGTACTCAGTATTTTTAATAAAATCTTATGGGTATTTATTTTTTACGTTCTAAGTTAAAAGATTCAATTCCCATGAAAGTATTTTTTATAATATATAGATGTATTATTTGACTACAGTTCGTGATGACCATAATGGGAGAGGATGTGTAATGACGATGGTGAATAAATGTATTTTCTCTAAATAAGAATATGATTATTTTTTATG
Organism: Glossosoma conforme; assembly: GCA_022606575.1. Classification (NCBI taxonomy): domain Eukaryota; kingdom Metazoa; phylum Arthropoda; class Insecta; order Trichoptera; family Glossosomatidae; genus Glossosoma; species Glossosoma conforme. Next base: position 9,912 of record JAGTXR010000494.1, on the reverse strand, counting down.
CAAACACATACAGGACAATACCGACAGATGGTGATAGTAATTCTGAAGTCTCACCTGTGAAATTCTGTGACGCTTACCGTGGTGCATATGGCTAAGCGCTGCATGTGGAGTGTTGATCCGCCAACGTCATAGACTACAGCCCGAGATTCACACATCATCCTTATTAATACAGGAATTTACTATTTATAAATATACTCAAATATGTGATTGATTCCTCACATGTAAAAATTCCATTCATTGTCTATTTATCAAACAAGGTGGTAGACGATTTATCAATCGTCACAAAATAAATTTACAGTGAGCTGCTTTTTACATACACTCTTCATTGTATTTACGTGTTCACGTTGTATGAATGTCAGGCTTCAGTCTTAATACGTTGTCAGATCAACACTTCAAATATTAAACCAAGTATATACTATATGTATCAGATATTTTCATAGCCACGGAAATGCAATGTTGATTTTTAAAAAATGTTTTTGAAGTACTTTGATACGGTGACTACTATTATCGCTTTTATTTGTTATGGAGCAAAACTGTACAGAATGACATATAGGGGTACAGCAATAAAAAATATGTAGATACAAGAGTACGCAGGGCCGCGCTGTTCATAGCTGCATGCAAAACATGCTTATGGTTAGGGAACGGCGCCAATGTATTTGCACACTTTTTATATTTATTGAAAAAAATATTCTAGGATATAAAATTTTTGAGTATTCTGTATAAAAATCATTATTTTACAGAAATATCTAGAACATTCGTTACTGAATATTATTAAAAATAATCTACAAAATGTCAACCATTAGGGTTTCAAGTTGGGGAACCGAAGAAGACTTTCTTAAATTTAGTAAAAAATCTTCTTCGTTTCCGAACTGTTATTACTATTAACATTCTAAGAGCGCGAATCGCTGAGAAATTTAAGTACATTTATGTCTTTGGTTGAGATAGGGTTTTTAAATCAGGGTTCACGTAATCATATTTTAATTTTTTCCTTATTCAAGACATTGCTGGTGAATATGGCAGCCATAAGTTTCCGCCACACAATTATATCGGCTGTTATTTTCAACGCCTTTTCGCAAATCATATCGGCACCTGGAGCAAAACCTGGGTAAATGCATGATATTGACGGATTCTAAGGCAAAAGCTCGAGGTCTTAACGAGAAAGCTTTACGATCAGGAGTACCTGAGGGTGTTGATTGAAATACATAATTTGGGGCTTATTCAACCATCGACACGCGGTGTATTTCGCTGATTGAACGATAATTTGTCTTGACACATTATATGGGCGCTGAATGTAATTATTAAATTGTGGTTGTTATAAAATACTTTATAGAGTTTCATATATACATTTTGTATATACAAAAGGATTTATTGATATGATATTTAAAACTGTATGAAATATTTACTAAGGGCGTTTTCATTGATATTTTATTGGGTCAAAACTACTTCTTAATCTCATAAATTGTCCACGTTAAAATACGAGTAGTAAAATATTAACGTTTTAGAAAATACACATACGCCTTGTTTTACTCAATATTTTTAGTGTTAAACATTATGTATTTAAGTTGTAGTTTTTAAAATACGAACCAAAAAATGTTAGTTAAAGGAGTATAAATACTTGGTGGTATGGTGGCAATACTTTTAGACATTGTCAAAAATGCTCACATAGACTGCAAATTTTCCAAATTTGTTATTGAGCCAAATAAGTAAGGAAAGTACATCGGTTAAAATTTTGAATTTTTAATATCCATTGATTATTATGAATTAAGTATTATTTTTCTTATATTAATCCTTTTGTTATGAAAGCTCCAATCAGGATGTTGCCACAGAATAAAAGAAATTTCTTCTTGTCATCCTAAGGATTTTATTTTGAATAATAATTTATTCTGTTCAAGAGCTGACTTTGAAGTAAGATATGAATCTGGCAACTGTCAGAAATCCCTTGCGGTGAGTTGTTATGTGAACATGTTCCAAATTGGTATCGAATATAAAGTCAACAATCATTTTATTTATCGATTAAAAGTAAAAATAAAAATAAAAAGACTTACAGTGGTATTTACTTGATAAAGTTCGGCTTCAATAATCACCAAAAAATGTTCAATTCAATTCTTTCGACGAAGATCGATCGAGAAAATTAATAAACCGCCGAACCGATCACTTGTCAGACAATGTATGTTAATTGCACCGGCGGAAGTAAGCACGTGAACGCTCGGTTAGTATTGTTTAAAAGTCGACGAGATTGCAGACCGAGAGATGCTGAAAGTGGCTTGGCACGCACGTTAGTCTATCGTGGCGATCGCCGACATACTGAATGTGCCGAGCGAGGCATCGTCTTGTATGCGGGAGAGCTCAACGCGCGGAGCGGCAAACCCGGCCCGGGACACACCGGAAGAAGAAAGAAAGCACCGCGTTCCGGGAAATTTTCGTCACGAGGCTGTATACGAGATGTTTCCAGGGCGCTTGCGACACTCAAGTTTCAACCGATCCGGGAGCGATGTATTCATAATTCTCGCTTACATCCGGAATAAACAAACAAACAATCATAATATATTATGAGCGTGTGTCATGACTGAGGTTTTGAATGAATCGAATTTCTCTTGAAATGTTAACGGAACGAGAGTTACGCAAAATGTTTGTTTGCTCGTTTAATATCGAGTCAACGGGATGTATAATATTTGCAAATAATAAAGACGTTTTTTGAAGTGTTTTTTATTATTAACAAGTTGATTTTGTAGGATTTTATTACATACACGAATATTTAGAATGTTCTCATAATAATAGTGTTAATAATGACTTAATATTAGAAAACTGCTTACATTGTTGAGACAACTGTAAAAAAATCGTGTTTAGAAATATTATCATATTCTTATATATAGAGGCCCAAAATATTTATGTATTTGTAAAATAACCACTTTAAACGAAAAAAACATTTTCGTTTAAAGTGGTTATATTTTACAGAAAATGTCACATATTTGTGTAATATGTCTTATTTTTTAAATGTATTTCAAAGCTATTCAGTTCACATTTATTGGATTCCTGTTTGACACCGTCCAGGTCATTTTCAAAACCATTTTCAGGACATTTATTTATTAAAACCACGAGATTACGTATAATTAATTACATAGCAATATAACTTATCAATTTTATAAGACCTTGACTTAAATTAAATGAAAGTTTAAATGTTATGTATATTCTTAATAATTATTTTATAAGCAATACATTTCGTAAAGGAAAAACGATTGCTATACGCTGTATATAGAGATGGATCACGTTTAGTATCTTTTTTTCTCAAATAATACAATTTGTTCTAAACAATGATCGTAATGAAGAAATCTATCAATTTCGGAAAACACATATGATACATACACATCGGTTAAATTGATATAATTATATACGAAATATTTAATATATACGTTAAAAAATATTTTGTTATTTTACTGACGTACAACAAAAGTGAAAATTCTTTTGTATATACAAGCTTCCCGCAAAACGATCGTAATTGAAATAAATGTTATTTTACTTACTCAGAAACTATATACGAGTATGTATGGGGTCCGCCATCTAACGTTTTTTTTTAACTAGTGCTTATTTCGTGAATGGTAACACTTAGCTCATGTCTGATTTCACAGATAATTAGTTTTATCCTTCCGCTAAACGAATATGGTTGTGTATACGCTTAAACAATGCTGGGAAATATTGCGACATTACTTTGAAAATCAGGCCATTTTTATTCAAAAATGAGCAAGGAGTGGCCGTTACAGTCAATGGCGATCGTTATCGGGCCATTTTTGTTCACAAAAATTGAAGAGGAGGATATTGGCAACATTTGGTTTCAACAAGACGGCGCTACGTGCCACACAGCCAAAGCTACACTCGATGTTTTGCGCCCTGAATTAAAAAAAAAAAAGTTATTTGGTGGACCCTTTATTCAGTTGGATGCACACGGCATATTCAACAAGCGCTTAAAATACAATGCCTAAACTAGAAATAAGACGTGTCTCAAAATGTGTTAAAACCTATTAAAAGCCCGTTAAGACACTTTTCACTTTTTAATAAAATGAGAGTAATTCGTACCTTTCATCCACATCACACGTGAGTTGGCAGTATTTTTAAAACTGATTTAAAAATAGAGCGTTTATCATCAATTGCACCAATATTCTTTAATATATCGGGGCTATGTAGGAATATTAAAATATTAAGGCGTTTTTTTGATTGATTACATTTTTATTCTACAATAATAATACTTAAATTACAGGTCAACTTTAGATATAAAAGCAGATTACTTTTTTTTTTCAAGTTTAATAATCAATTATTCATTGTAAGTTAAAAATATGTTTGTTTTCAATCTACGTTTTTTTTTTGCTTTTGTTCCATTATTAATCCAGTTATACCAGTTTTTGTTCATCTTTTGCACCTATTGTATTTGATATTATTAAAAAATTTAAACCTAAATTTCTATCTTGTAAATAAAATAATTAATTCGCTTATAGGTATATACAAAATATTAGTTAAAAAATTTTGGAAATGTGCCTTGTAAATTTTGCATCCTATAGTTCTAAAGTAAAACACATTATTTGAAATGTGGTTGAAAACAAGATGACATTTTCAAGAATTTGAAAGTTATGAGGTTTTTATTATGCTCTCTAAAGAAAACTGTTCCCTAGTATTGTGGCTTTTGGGTTTGGGCGTGTATGGCGAATTATCTCATTCCAATATTTTGACCGCCATTGCGGGGGTCTTCTTCAGGGTTAACAACTTTGAAAGCACGAAATCATCTACCGCAATGGCGGTGGAAATATTGGAACGAGATAATTTGCCACACACGGCTTAATCCAAAAAGCACAATACCAAATCGAGCCGTAAAATTCTTAGAAATTATTTAACTGCTCCCTAGCTTTAGAAAGAACACTAAAATAGGTTCAAGGTATCATAGGCTAGCGTAGGGGTGACACAATCAATATTTGTTAAGAAAGCCTGGTGATAAATCCGATGTTTCAGACAATAAAGCACATTTATTTTAATGTGAGATAATGCTCACATTATTAACGCACTCAAAATTTGAAACTTTTAAATTAAAAAATTACATAGTTGAACATTTTATTTACACTTTTTACACACCATTCGTGTGCTGTTAATGACAGTTGGCTAGCATTTACTCGCATCTCGTTAGTCGGGTGTTTTTGTTTCGGTTAACGAAAGTATTTGTTTTCACGAAACGTCCATTAGGGAGTCGTAATATTTTCATTGCGAAGAGTGAAAGGTAAATCGCTCTAATTATGATGATTGCTTAATGAATCGAACGTAATTTTTAACACAAGACAGCGAGTAGTCAGTCGTTTGCCTAATTAGTGCAAAACATAATAAATTCACACCTAATTAAACAACATTTAAACTTGTGAAGACGTACATTAAATAAACATAAAAAAATATTTTAAATTCAGAGGTATAACCTATCTAGTGAGCTTTGGCAGCTCATCAACATCAGTCAAACGCCTTAACGTTTACTATACAGCGTTTTTTAATATATTTATTTTCTCTGAATACTAAATAAATGCATTTAAATACTGGAATGCTTTATTTATGATTTAAAAGTATAATAATTCAATATAAAAATACTTGAGTTATAGTTTTGTTAGTTTTCCTTCCATATCTGATTTGTAGTTAGAGTATATGTATGTCACAAATTGTCGCCATAATATTATGTCGGTCACCGTGTTCTTCGCCTTGTTCCATGTAATCTCGTAGAATATATATTATGTATTGTTCCTTATGGTATTTCAGGATATCGAGAACCTTGCGCCTGAAAATATCCTGCAGCAATTAGATAACATCGCAATTAAGTCAAAATTCGTCTCTTGAACTTGCATGATATAAATATGTCTGTTCGGCTACCTTAGTTTGTCACAAAGATGTCACGAACTATCGTTCCTAGACAATTTGTTCATTGGCTCATCGGAAACGGCATATGTCTGGCGCACGGGAAATTTGGTGCACGAGACAACTTGTTCACTGGGTGACTCGCTAAACTTACCTTACCTGACCTAAGAATTTTGTCCAGTGATCGTAGAGTCCAGATATCCATAGGTCTCGTTAAGGAAATAACTAAGGTTAGGTTAGCGAGACATCCAGTGCACCAGTACTCCTGTGCACCAAATGTCCCGTGCACCAGATGCTTAGTGCTCCCCACGTCGTTACCGATGAGTCGTTGAACGAATTGTCTGGGAACGAAATGCGGCGGAACCGTCACAAAGACAAATCATCATACCCCAATAATATACATAGATAGTTGATCTCACAACTGATTATAGAGATTCATTGGATTTTGCTTGTACAGAAGACTTGGAAATTAAAAGGTATAATATAGGTGTCGTAAAGACTGCTATTTGCTTTGATGGAATATAGCTTTGAGTCCCAGATATTACGCATTTAATTGCAATAGGTTACTACGTGAATAACGGCAGTTTAATCGTTATAATTGTGATTAGCCCTACGAAACGCTGTCAATCATTTGTATACTGTAATATAATGACAGACGTACGCGGTTGAAAAAGAAAGTGAATTATTCCATTAAAAAAACATGGCCAAAAGTTTATGAACTTTCTGTCACACGCATCACTCTTTAAGGTGGCAGTATGAAAATGAAACTTCTTTCTATTTTAGAAAGTGTCTCTGATTAATTCAAAACGCATTCCGGCACCTGGGGGATCCTTGCGGCATGAAGCCAAGAATTCTATCACGTAGATGCCATCGTAGGGAAGTCAAATATCATCAGAAAGCCAATACATTACGCTTATTATGTTAATACAAATAATGCATTCAATTTGTCTTGTTGAAGCTTCTAGTAACTTAATTTATTATGATTAATATCGTATATTTACACTGCGCTGAATGTCATAAATCATAAGTATATTTACATAGTAAACACAGATAATGCAATAATGACTTCTAATTTTAAGCGTATGCGTAGCTCTATAAGCGGACAAAAAGCTTATGGAAAATATGTGTTGTGTTTGTGTACAGGTTGGGGGGTTGAAATATGTGTAAATTTATCTGTATATATTATTTTGGTGGTATTGAGGAAGGAAATTTATTTTTGAAAAACTCTGAGTAAATTCATATTATTTGTATTTGATGATCTTATCTCAATGATAATAATACATTGTTTGCATCCTCCTCTCTTTAAAAGGTTGTCATTCGGTCGCGTGAGTGGCAGGATGAGAAGCAGGTTAGCTGAACAAAGACTTTTTCTGAAGGACATTGACATATGTATTTCGATAACTTTACGAATTTATGGCCCGAACCTAGTCACAGCATTCAGGCCGGGCCCCAATACGACCTGTTTCGCGGTCGGTACACGATTCCCTGCCGTGCGGCGCCATGCTCGGTTACGCAGCGCCCCAGTGGCGATCTATGCAACTAGTCCTCCTAACGACATTACAAAATGACGACGCATACGTGAACGACAAGCGAACAGAAATAAGTGACGAAAGATTGTCTATCGAGGTTTTCACTTCCAGTCAGCAAGGACTATATCATGCTGATATCAATTGTTAACTAAGATATCGTGGCACGAGTGACAGTTGTATTTCAGTGATAAAATATCGCGCGGTCTCTGACCGGAAAGATCGCGTTCCATATGCAAGCTCATCAATTCTCAGCCAAACATTTACATAACGCAATCTTATTGCAGCGGGAAATTTTCTTTCTTGTGATTGGTTTTGAGAGATCGACAACACAGATCGCGATCTACAGCGACGATCTGCGGTAGATCGCGTTCTTCGCGTGTCGGAGCCTTTAATGAGCGGTCCGGCGAGGCTCCCAAACGCCGATATGTTATTGACCTCCGCGTCTGCGAGAGGTGGTCCGCGAGACTCGCCGTTTTTTTTTTACTTAAATCATCAGTTCCTGTTACAAAGTGAGTCATGTGGCCAGACGAATGTGTGCCGCATATCTTTTATTCTGCGTCACATATTGCACCTATTATTATTACGCAACTGTTTATTTTCCAAAACGAATTTCTTCATCTTGTATTTAAAATAAATATATACGAGACACAATCCAAGTATTTATGAATGAGTAATATATATTTAGACCAACAGTAATAGTACATTGTAAGCGTAGTTCTCGTTACATCATCGAAGCTAAGAAAACTTGGACGTGCACCTTAACTTATATGGGTTACCGTCCGTTGTCTACCGCATATTTTTGGATTGGTTCGGTTCTTAGGACAAATAGTAGAAGACTCGATAGCATCGGCCTAACCATTTGATCTCGTTACAAAAATCTGCTTAATAAATCACCCAAAACATGTCTTGGATACCATAGCTGATGTCTCTTCAATTACCAACTCCATGAAGGACCATACGTATAACATAGGTGAACTTATGTTCCACATATGAAAGGGATATGGGAGTAAATAAGTTTTCTCCTGCAACGGCAGTCTTCCCAGAAATCTTGGACGGAAGCAGTTATCTGTATGAAGGGATAGATCAATTGTATCAAAGGTTTATGAAATCGTAGTTAAAGATCTAGAAACCACTTGTAGGTGTATAGATTAGTTTAGTCGCGCTGGACCCAATCCAACATTATCTTAAAATTATTTCATATGTGTAGTTAAATCAATGTATACTTGTAGAATTATTACATAAAAAACGGAAAAATGTTTAATAAGATGGCGCTTGATATAAATTAATAAGTGCGTATCAGTTGATAACCCTTATTTAAGTTAAGAGTCTATATAATTCATCATCATTATCAGCCTGTATCCGTCCACTGTTGAACGTAAGCCTTCCGCATGAGTCTCCATCCTCTTCGATCCTCCGCCTTCCGCATCCAGGTCACTCCCGCTATTCTTCTTATGTCGTCAGTCCATCTTGCAAGGGGTTGGCCAATGCTTCGTTTGCCAGTTCTTGGGCGCCATTCCAATACTTTTCTTCCCCATCGAACGTCGTTTCTTCGACAGATATGTCCTACCCTTTGCCACTTAAGTGTGCCTATTCGTTGGGTAGCATCCACTACTTGAGTTCTTCTGCGTATTTCCTCGTTTCGGATTCTATCTTTTAGCGACACTCCGAGCATGGATCTCTCCATAGCACGCTGGGTGACCTTTATTTTATGGGTAAGACTTGTAGTCAGATTCCACGTCTCTGCGCCATAAGTTAATACAAGGAGGTTGCATTAAATATGTACTTTTACTGTATAATTAAATAATTATAATTTAGTTACAACTTAACTTTTTAATTTAAATTAATTCATTTAATTTCATTTATTCATGACATTTTTGAACACAGCCATTCATATAAAAATCGAAAGTTGTCTAATAAAAAAAAATGCGTATTTAAACATGAATGTTTCGTTTATGGAAATACTTATTTAAATCATGTTGTCTCATTAGATACTACAACATAAGAATATAAATCTCTTAATAGCGTTTTACCGAAAGCTTGTGATTCCAATATGGCGGGAAAAATCCAACAGTGCATCACATATACCAAGATGTTGTATTGTGATACTAATGTGGTGGAAGCTATGTGATCCCAAAATGCCGGGGAAAATCTAAGGAGAAAAGTGATTCCATCTGGGCGGAATGTGATGTCGTGATGGCGGCGGATTGGGATTCAAAAATGCCGTCCATCGATTTGATTGAAGTGGAACCTCGGAATAAAAAGTATGCAATAACACTCTTCAGTAAAAATTCCATGTTGAGTAAAACATTTCAGTCAATTTATCGATTAATTTTCGAGATAACCAGACGCAAGCATACGGAACCTATTTTTAAAGTAAATATAAACATCAATATTAAATGAACATTTTGCTTATTGAGAAATATATAATGTCACATCCATTCTTACTCTTCCATGAATCGTTTTTCTTTCTTTTATACTCTTATATTAAAGGTTGTGAAATAACTGTATT